>PVHY01001473.1:0-157318 GCA_004024945.1 Uropsilus gracilis
AAAAAAAAAAAAAAAAAAAAAGGCAACAACAAATGCTGGCATGAATGTGGAGAGAAAGGAACATTCTAACATTGCTGGTGGGACTGTAAACTGGTCCAGCCAGTATGGAAAGCAGTATGGAGGACCCTCAAACTAATGAAAATGGAACTACCATTTGACCCAGCAATTGCTCTTCTGGGAATCTACCCAAAGGAGACCTCAATGCTTGTACAAAAGGACACCTGTGCTCGGATGTTTATTGTAGCACTATTTATAATTGTGAGGACATGGAAACAACCCAAATGTCCCCAAACAGATGAATGGATGAAAAAGACGTGGTGTATATGCACAATGGAGTATTACTCATCAATTAAAAAGGACAAATTTGATGTATTTATGGAAACATGGATATACCTAGAAGAAATCATACTAGCAGAAATGAGTCAGAAAGAAAAAAGACAGAAACCAAATGGTTTCAGTAATAAATGGACAACCAAATGAAAGTATACAATGGGAGGGTAGGGACCAGCTGAAACAGCCAGGAAGGGGAGATGGTGGGTGACCCCCAGGGATTAAAATGATATGAAAGATATATAAATAAATTATTTAATTTAAAAAAAGAAGACCAGAAGCAATAACACATCAGCAGTAATGAGCACACTGGTTCTTAGATCTTGGTTTCTACTGTACCTACTCAAAGGGACCATGGCTTTTTGGAACAAAGGATTGAAGGTGAGTATAGAAGACCTTGCTGTTGCAGAAAGACATGAAAATAATATTTTGAAAGTATATGGGAAACACTGAATGGAATCCCATCAATCAAGTTTGGAATGATTTGAGCATCAGAATGAGTAATTGAAGGACTAAAGTGTAAAATACTTGAATCAACAAAAAGAATATGGAATGATTCTAAAAATAAAATGGAGAAGGAAAAGTAGTTCTTTATAAGAGAATATTGACTTAATCATAGTTTAAGTTGTAGAAGTTTTCAAAAATCATGAGCATATAATCATTATGGTAACATTTGATTGAGACAGAAGCTGTCAGTGAATTGACACTAGGTAGAGAATATTAGTAAACAAAATAGTTGTGTATCTTCAAAGCATTAACTGCACAGATTTTTAAAATAATTACAAAGAAAAAAATGTACCTAGACATCTGTAGACATCTGCAGGCCTCCACTTAACCAAATAATTACTTAACCAAAACCATCAATAAGAAGACAAACTGACAAGTGACCTCTGATGTGGTTCACTGAGAAGGGCATAGTATTGCCTAATGTTTAAACTGAATCTAATAAAGAAGAAATAGTCAGAAACATTCAAGACAGAAGAGCTGTCTACAAACAACTGGCCTGCACTTCTGAAAAAAAAAAAAAAAAGTCAATGTCAAGCCAAACAAAAAGCTAGGAAACACTTACATTAAGGGTAAGGAAATCAAAACAACATGAAAAATAATGCAATGGATAACCCTTATTTGGATGCTGGCATTGAAAAAAACTCTGAAGGTCTTTATTATTATAATTAAGGACATTGGATATAAGCTATATATTAGATAAAAGTACTAAATCAATGCTGAATTAGAAAGAATGATAGTTCTATTTTATTTATGTACGAGAATGTTCCTGTTTGTAATAGATATTGGAGTATTTCAGGGGGATGCAAGTGACAAATTCTCAAATACTTCAGTTGAAAAAAAGTGTGTGGGTACGTGAGAGAGCATGTGCAAAAGGGAGAAAATGCTTACAATTTTTGCCTATTGGTAGAGGGAATGAGATACTCATTTTGTTCATTTTAAACATTTAAAAAAATCTTCCAAAATGAAAGTGAGAGAGGACAAGAGCATGGTGAAACTAAAACATTTTCTTAGGAAATTACTTCTGAAGGAAGTTCTTTAACCAGGACATTGACTATGAAGGACAGGGGTATGTGAGAAGTAACAGATAAAACAAGTTGGTAATTCTAAGTAAACATCATGAGAAAAATATTTTGTATTGCCAGTGTAACTAACTTTTGGTATTAAATACAAGGTAGAACTAATATAGCACATAAAAAAATGTAAAAAGAGAAGTTGATTAGTATTCAAGTTGGTAAAACCAAACTTTAACACATGTTTAAGTTTTTAAGACTCTGTTAATTTAATTATCTATGTTGAAAATCTCAGATAACCACTATAAAATGAAAATATTTATGAAATTTAAAAATACATAGATGGTACTCTATAGAATTATGAGGATAGACATGTGTTAAAAATAGAAAAACATCAGTTAGAAGGAATTTTACCAACTTCAGATTAATGGTTTCTCCAGCCAAGAGAGGGGGAGATGGTAAGGTTAGGTTTTCTGTAAAATCGCACTTGTTTAGAAAGTTGTAGTTGTTCATGGAGGATCATAAGAAGTTACCATAGACATCATCACTACTGAACTCCATATGGAACCACAAAAGACCCTGGATAGCTAAAGGTATCCTGATGAAAAAGGACTGTGATAGCATATGCCTGGACTTCAAACTACATTACAAAGCTATAGTAATCAAAACTGTATGGTACTAAAATTAAAGAGAGATCAATGTAACAAAATTAAGTCCATAAATAAACCCCACTTTTGCACAGTTAATATACGTCAAAAGTATATTTATGAAAAAATGAGTAAAAGTTATACAGTAGAAAAAGGAAACTCTCCTCTACAAAGGTTGTTAGGAAAAATGGAGCACCAAATGCAAAATGATGACACTAGATTACCATCTCATACCATATACAAAAACTCAAAATGTATTATAGACTTGTTTGTAAAACCTGAAAGCCCAAAATGTATTAAAGAAAACATAGCATTGCTTTCAGAACAAGAAGATATATACAAATAGAACTACATCAAACTAAAAGTTTCTGCAAGGTGAAAAATATGAATGTGAGACAATATTTTCACATGTACATCTGACAAGGAACTAATCTAAAATCTAAAGTTAATTTGATCACCTCAGTGAAATAGCCCATTCAAACAATGGTCAGACAAATTAAATAAACATTTCTGAAAAGATGACAAAGCAGTGTCTTCAACTCCTAAAAAGGGAGCAAATACAGGTGATTTACATGCACATGAATCTACAGGCTCATTATCACTTATCATCAGGAAATGCAATTAAAACCACAATGAGGTACCATCTCATACTTGGTAAACATGGCTCACATCAAAAAGAGCAAAAGCAACAAGTGCTGGCATAAATGTGGAGAAAAAGAACTCTTGTATACTGTTGGTGGGAATGTAGACCAGTCCACCTCTTACGGAAAACAGTATGGAGATTTCTCAAAATAGTAAATACACACCTACCATATGATCCAACAATTCCATTCCTAGGTATCTACCTGAAGAATGCAAAAATACAAAATTCAAAGGGATATATGCACCCCTATATTCTTTGCAGCTCTATTGCCAATATTCAAATTAGGAAACAACCTAAGTGATAAAGGGCAGATGAGTGGATTAGGAACATGTGGCATATGCACACAACTGCCAAAAAAGATGAACTCTTGCCATTTGTGACAATGTGAATGGAAAAAGTGAAGTAAATCAGAAGAGAAAATAATCAGATGGTTTCACTTATATGTGGAATACAGAGAGACAAAATGAAAGGTGAGACAGAAACAAACCAACAACAAACCATAAAACCCTGGCTGGAGAATTGAGAGCAGGGTGGTAAGCAAGACATGAAAGAGGCCCAACTGACTATAGTAGAGGACTATGGGTGGCTGGGTCTCTGGTGTAGTGTGGTAACATGCATCTGTAGAGGTGTAATCTTATACTTCTGAATCATATACAGTAGTGCAAACCAATGGTTGCCCAGTTAAAAATGTTATATTTGGCAAATTTGATGGGGTATATTTGTATCCAACTACAGCTTTCTACATGTCTGAAATCTTTTACAGTAAATTTTTTTTAAAGAATACATTTGAAATTTTATATGGTCTGCAGAATGTGAGTCAGTAAGTCAATGCCCAAGGGAAGAACTGTGATTTGCTATGACAATTCCTGCAGCTGAGACATGCACCAGGCCTCAGGGGAGAAGAGGTGCTCAGGGGTGAGGGAACGTGCCCTAGGGGAACATCAGCCTGCACTGACACTACAAGGCAACTGACAAGAAGACAAAGGCATTCAGGGTAGAGCCATGGTGGTCAAAACGCAGAGTGCAAGAGAGTAGGCATCTGGGCACTGTACGTGGCTGGGGTCACTGGGTATTGGTATAGGGGGGAATGTTGCTGATGGTCTGCAGGGAGGCACCAGAGTGCAGAAGCAGAGCACCAGGTCTGAAAAGCTGACTCTGAGACCAGCAATGAGGTTGAAGTGTTTACCTGCTTTCTCAATCTCTCCAAAACCCTCTAAGGAGGTCAGGACCACTCCCATTTCACAAATGAAGAAACTGATCCTGAGAGAAAATGAGTGATTCACTTTGTCACATAATACATGGCAGACACAAGACATGAACGCAGGTTTTTCTGACTTTGAATACAGGTTCTTAGAGCTCTGCTCTTAAAGGGATTTCAATCTGCAGTTGGGAGATATCATAGAACCTTAAACAGGGGATGAACATGAACACATGTGCCATGAAAACAGTCCTCTAAATGTCTGGGAGTAGAAATTCTTTGTAGGGGAAATGAGGGTGAGATTGTAAAAAAATAAAGGCAAATTTGTAGATCTCTCAATATCAGACCAAAGAGGGGGAATGACTTTGTTTACCAAAACAATTCTCTTACAATCTTCACTTAATGTTACTAGTAAAACTGGCAGGATTACAAGGAATAAGGTATTTTAAATTTCCAATGATTAAAATTGAACAAAGATAGCCTTTTCAATAAATGGTGCAGGGAAAATTGGACTAAGACATGCAAAAAATGGACCAAGAAAACTTCCTTAATCCATGTACAAAAATCAACTCAAAATGGATAAGAGACTTAGAGGTCAGACCTGAAACCATAGCATACATAGAGGAAAACTTGGGCAAAACTCTCCATGAACTACAGTTCAGAAATCCCTTTCTGGAAACATCTACAGATGGCAAAAAATGAAGGAAAACATAAACAGATGGGACTACATCAAACTAAAAAGTTTCTGTACAGCAAAAGAGACAACAGAAAAAACTAAAAGATGCCCAACCGAATGGGAAAAAATCTTTGCCCTCCACATGAGTGACAAGGGTTTAATAACAAAGATCCACAAGGAACTCACACAACTAAACAAAAGCAAAACAAAAAGCCCAATCAAAAATTGGGGAGAAGAACTAAAAAGACACTTCTCCAAAGAGGAAATACAAATGGCCAACAGGCACATGAAAAATTGCTCAATATCGCTAGTCACAAGGGAAATGCAAATCAAAACCACAATGAGATACCACCTTACACCAGTAAGAATGGCCCACATTCAAAGAACAGGCAACAAGAATTACTGGAGAGGATGTGGAGAGAAAGGAACACTACTATACTGCTGGTGGGAATGTAAACTAGTTCAACCACTATGGAAAGGGGTGTGGAGGACCCTCAAGCTAATGAAAATGGAACTACCATTTGACCCAGCAATTGCTCTTCTGGGAATCTACCCAAAAGAGACCTCAATCTGGGTACAAAGGGACACCTGTCTTCGGATGTTTACTGCAGCACAAGTTATAATTGCAAGGTCATGGAAACAACCTAAATGCCCCAAAACGGATGACTGGATGAAAAAAAATGTGGTATATATACATGATGGAATATTACTCATCAATTAAAAATGACAAATTCGACGATTTCATAACAACATGGATGTATTTAGAAGAAATCATATTAGCAGAAACAAGCCATAAAGAAAAAGGCAGAAACCAAGTTTCACTAATATATGGGATATAGTGAAAAAAATAAACAAAGGCCTTGAGGAAAGTCAAAACAAGCTAAGCACCAAAATGAAGTGCACAACTATGAGCAGGAGGGAAAGGGGGGGAGGGGAGGGGAGGGGTGGGGGGGCAAATCCCTGAGATTACAATGTTGTGAAATTTATATATAAATAAATAAATAAAATACATTATCTAATTTAATCCATGTTAAAAAAATTGAAACCAAAATGAAACCTAGAATTGTACTAATAAATAATAAAATGGGGTTTATTATTTATTTTTATATATTATTTATTTATAGTATATTTATTTATAGTATATTTATTTATACTAATAAATATATATGGACTATTTCCTCTTACTACTGATTGCAGAGTTTATGATATTTTATGGCTGTTTAAAGATAAAATTTTCTCTAAGCAAATCGAGAGTATAAACAAGTTATTAAGATGTATTAGGTGTAGTCAAAAATAAAATTCTTTTCACCTATAAATGAAAAATGTTCACTGAAATAAAGTCATCATTTATTTATTAAAACATGTTTCCAAAGAGTTCTCATTACGAAGACTTAGTTTGATAATCAAGGGACAAAATGTCTTTAACATCATAAAACAACAACTTTAAATTAGTCATTCAAACTTTTTACTAATTCAAATGACTTATTACCATTAGTCAGAAATACAAAGATGCTGCTCTTTTGTTTCAAGAGCAATTATTTTCCTAAGAACAATAGGATTTAAAAAGCAAAAGAAAAATTATAAAATTGGAAAAATATTTGCAAGAGATAATGTCTAAAACCAATCAAAAATGAACAAAGTACATGAAAAATAAATAACAATTTTCATTTTCCAACTTTAATTACCATATGCATATATATAATTTTCTACATAATACTTTGAAATTTAAAAGTAAGTTAAAAAGAATTATTGAGAAAAGAGATTCAAATGACAGAGTAACAAAAATATTGTACAAAAGGTAGAATATTTTCCCTATCTCTAGGCTTTTACTTACACTGTTTTTTCAAACTAGAAAATATTTGCACTATTTTTAAGTTCAATTATACCCAACTCTTAGGTTTGGGTTAACTGAATAGCCTCCACCTCAAACCAACTTGATGAGTAACTGAAATACTATATCTATACTTTCCCCCTTGTTTTTAGGGCTCCTTGCTTATACGACAGTCACTGATGTTCATATTTTTCTATTGCTCCTAGAATGTAACCTGTTCTTGTTCACACTTAGTTGACTGGTCTTTGTGCACACATAGTGGCTTCATGCAGCAATTCTTCTTAAATATGTGGAAGGAAGTAAGGGGAGAGAAGGGTGTTAAGATCTGTATAACTCCAAGGGCCCAATATGGCTAGAAAGAGTTTGTGCTCCTACCAGCTCACATGGGGCTTTGGGGAGACATCATCCGCAGACTGTCTCTGCAGGAAATGTTACAACAGGGTCTTCAGGCAGAAAGAGAAGGGAGCCAGAGGAAAGTTGGATATGCATAAGAGATAACGCACACCCAAATATAGATATATATGAGTAAGTATAAAGGCTATTGATTCTCAGTTTTTAAAAAAAAGTTTTTTAAAAGAAAAATTAGAGCTCAGTAAGGGCATAAAGGCTTAAACAAAATTATAACCAACTTGACCTAATTGATATTTACAGAACACTCCACCCAACAACAGTAAAATATAACTTCTTTCTAAGAGAACAGAGAACATCTGGCACATCATTTTAGACCATAATAAAAATAATACATTTAAAAGACTTGAAATGATGCAAAATATTTTCTCTGACTAAAACAGATTTAAACCAGAAATCAATAGGAAAAAGATATCTGGAAAATCTCCAACTAACTAGAATTTAACAACACATTTATAAATAACCGATGGGTTAAAGGAGAAATTACACGGGGAAATAGAAACTATTTGTCATGAATGATAATGAAAATCCAACATATCAAAAATTGGGACTGCACCTCAATCAGACCTTATTTACAGCCTCAAGCAGAAAGGAAAGCAATGACACATTAGTGATCTAAGAATCAACTTTACGCAACTTCAAAAATGAAGAATATTAAGGACAGTGGGGTGGAGGGCCCATGTGCACCTGGTCCTTCAGAGGGCTGGCATCAGTCCTTGTGCTCACAGCTTCATAGTCTCAAGATGTTACACTACCTCCACGTGTGTGACAAGAAGTGAGAATGGCAAGGGTGGTGTTAGCTATGTCTTTCTCTTTTTATCTCAAATGGGAAATCTTCCTGCATACCCTGCTACTTAGTCGATTGGCACTCAAATCTCAGAGGTCTAGTTGTGTATAGCTAGAAGTATCTACACTAAATCCTGGGTTGGTTAACCTACAGTGCTGGTGACACAGGTGAAAGCCTCCAATAAAATATAAATCGCCAGACAAAAGTGAGGGGTCCAAATCATCAGGCTCCGATAACTAAACATACAAATGACTTCTTGTAGTAACTATGAAGTTGAATCCATAGGTACTGAGTTCTTGAATTACTTTTTATTATGATCTCTTTCATCAACTACAAAGATTTCCTTCAACATACTGGATAGTCTATGCTATTCTTTTTATCCTACAATAGAAACTTTTGCAGTCTTCAAAGTCATATTCTTTAATTATCTTTATTATTTAATGTTTTTTATTTAATATGTTTTTATTGATTATACATCTTTTTCTTGCATTGTTGTGTACCCCAAAGTTCTCCCACCACACCATTCATGAACCATTACCATGATCCCTTGTGCTCATTCCACTTCTGACGTTGTCCTTTCTCCCTCCCACTTCCTTTCTGTATGCTAAGCGACAATATTCTTAGAGGACAAAATGAATGAAATATATTAGAGATACATTGATAATGGGTATGAAATCATGACACCCTTTTGTTTTTGTTTCAATATACATATACTGTATGGTCAAGCGTACCCCCTTTCAGTGAATTTGATGCCGATACTGTAGCTGTAGAAAGAAACAGTGATGGAGATTCTGAAGCATTGCTAGCCTGAAAACTGAAGCACATCATTCCTGTCAGTGCCTCAGTTCATTCTCTGGAATTTTCACCTGGTTGTCCCATAAAGGTTTGGTAAGAATAAAGTCACTTTCCCCACCTTCTCAGGGGCCTAGCACTGATGCTCTGCCAAGGCTTTATAGATGTTTTAGCAGAAGGGGAACACACAGACATCACAGTCACCTAGCTCCCGGCACGAATGTACAGCCCTCAAGTCCAGAAAGTTGAAGGGGAAGCTGTTAATTTAGCAGGAGCCATGCATATTTTTAAACTGCTCCCGATCACAGTTACAGGGAGAAGTAAATTAAATTTTATGAAAGCTTTGACTTTTAATACTATCGGCAGTATATTAAAATGTTCTGAAGATTATTTATGATACATATTTTCTATAACTGGTCCAACTCCAGTGATAGAAAGCTTGAAAAGCTTCAAGCATAAAGTACTTGAAACACTCCTTGCCATATTTAGAATGGGCGATCTCAGGAGACACTGCTTAAAAGGCTTTCTGAGTCTTTCAGTGAATTTACCCTCCTATCTTAAACATCTGCAGTGCGTGGCCAGTGTGAAACCCGCAGGGGTGTCACTGGCAGTCAAGGCAAGAGAAGTTTAGAAGGAGAAGGAAAATGCAAGGCACGTGTCGAAATGTCATTTCTTTGGCCATCTCAGACAAGTGTCACTTTGAGAAGACTTCCACGTGTGAATCTTGTATACCTACAGTCGACTATGCTTCCATTAAGGCCACTGAGCTTTACATAAATACTGTGGGAATTAGCTATATTCATTCAGCATGCTAATATGGTTTGCCTGATATCCACTAGATAATTAAAAAAAAGTCTTCGTTGACGTGATGTACCAGGATAAAATACTGAGTGGATCAATCCCTCCTTTAAATTGATCCTTGTTTTAAATAACATTTAAAGGATCAGAGAAATGATGTTTTCCCCTTACTTTCCATTTGAAAAGACTAGGGAATTCAGGGCAGTGCTAATTTTTCTTTTCCCCTTTGACTAACTTAACTCTTTGGTGGGGTTGGAGGGTATTCAGTCTGCAAGTAACTAGTCCAGATGATAAAACAGAATGCTGGAAGATAAGAAAGCATCATAATCGAAGCATAACTAAAGGGTTTATGATGCTAACTTTGAAAGACCTGCTGAAGATAAACCTGAACAACTCTTTACCCTAGTCTAGGAATAGCAAAGAGAGACAAAAAATGTCAAATGGAAGCCAGAGTTAAACAGAGTAAGGGTGGGGCCAGTAACTGGGATCATCCAGTCATCACTGAGGGCAGGGTAAGGTCTGAACTAGCAGCTGGAGAGAGACCGGTGGGGAGATTCTGAGTTTGCAGAGATGGCTGGAGAGGTTCCAGTGTGCAGCCACCCAAGGATAATGCTCCTGCTCCTTCATCTCTTAACCAGAGGTGCTGAAGCAGATTTTCAGGAAAAGAGCTAGATAAGTGTGGAAAATGCAACATCTCCAGGATGCTTGGTCGATGGAGACTGTTTGCCTGAAGGAATGCAGGAGGACATAAGAGCTGTCATCTGAAATCCTAACAGTAATCATAATTTGCACTAGCATTTGCTCCCTGCTTCTTGCAATAAGTGTGAAGTGGATGTCTTAGGTGCTCACCTGCAGGGAAGCATGCTCAGGACTGGCAGCCTTCCCATAGCATCCTTGGGCTTAGCAGAGGGTCTCAGACCCAGGAGGCCTGGCCCTGCACTCACTCTCTAGCCACTTTGTAGCTCCTCCCCAGAGGCAGACAGGGCCAAGGTTGACTGTAATGTTGTCAGGTTCTGATTCAATAAAATAAGGAACTTTCTAGCAACAGGAATTTCACAAAATATTCCTAACAAGGGCAGTACAGTGCTATTTGTAGAGTAAGGTGCTATGTGTGTCCATTTCACAGAGAAGGAAACCTGGTAAATGGCAGAATGGAATTAAAACTCTGAAATTCCTAAATCTATGATCTCTCTATTGTAGCCTCAGTCTCTTTTTATTTATTTATTTATTTTTTTTTTGAGGCTAGGTTTTTGCTATTTTGCCCGTGGAACCGCAGGCTCTCGTTGCCCAGGGTACCACAGACTCAAGCAATCCCCAGCCTCAGCTTCCCAGGTAGCTGGGACTACAGGCACGCACCACCACACCCAGCTATTTTATTGGAACTAGGTCTCACTACGGGCCCCAGGCGGGACTCGAACCGCGATCCCTAGCCCCGGCCGCTTCATAGGCTGAAGCTGACAGGCAGGAGCCACCATGCCCGGCCTCTCAGTCTCTTTTTAGCTTAGCTTGTCCCTGTCACGGGAAGTGGTCCAGCATAGACCACAGTGTCACAGAACCACAGCACCAGCCTCTTAAGCAGTGCAAGAGCATCTAACCCAATCCTTGGTTATGAGGATCTTGAGATCCACAGAGAAAGAATTGTTGCCTTAACATACAGAAACAGCAGCTCAGCTGGGCTGGGACTTGGGTACATAACTCCGCCACCAGGTTCCTTCTGCTACCCTGAGACAATGCATATCTGGATGAGCACCTAAGTGAGAGTCCTCCCACCCCATGCTTGACTTCATGTTTATGTTTCTGGAGCTAGAAAACTGCAACACAGATGTTTGTGATGATCCACTGGTGGATTTCTGTAGGGAGTCTACACTTGTGAGCCTGTTGTTTGTTCCTGCTCTTATGGCTCCCCAGAAGGTGAGTAGTGCCTGCCATTTCATTAACTTGGGATTTTTCGTGTAACTGGTGGGAGCAGACGACATGTGCTGGTTCCCAGCAAAGACTTTAAAATGGTGGGTTGCCTGCCATCCACCAAGATAGGAGGAGCGTCCAGAGGGTGGCTGCTCATTTGGCCCCAGCCTTGGCAGAAGACACGAGGGATCACCAGGCTTGGCAGAGCTAAAGCTGGTTGCAAGTTTAAGTGAAAACTAGAAAACTCCTGCAAGAAGTTGGAAAAAACGGCAACCCAAGGTATGCAGTACTGAAATATCTGTCAAGGAACATTTGTGATAACTTAAAAAGCATGTGTACCTTGTTTTGAAACAGTGTTACTAGTGTGAATTGGTTGTTACAGGATGCTTTCAAATGCTATGCAGGAAAAAACAAACAAACAAAAAAAGACGCCCTCTCCCCCCAGCTACTATAAAACAATGGAAAAGGAATACAGAAATTTCAAAACTTCCAGAATTGCAGGATTTGAAACAGAACTATTTCTCACCAAATCATGGTTGGCCATTAGGGTACATCCTCCTAGCAAAGACCAATTCAAAGGTATGACTGATACCCTTTGTTGAAATCTTCTTGGTTAACATGCCCCCATCCCCAGTGCCACACCCCCCCCCAAGTAAATATGTCAGCTGAACAAAACAGCCCAAGGAAAGAATCCCAGAACCTCGTCTTTTGGAAGCATTATTTCAAAGTACTTATAATTGAGTCTCGAGGGAAAAGGACCTGAACTGCAAACAACTGCGGGAGTCTGATGCACTTGTAGCTGACTCGTACCACATAATTAAAAACAAATAGTGGTTTCAGGAGAAACGAAGTGCTAAACATACTTTGAGCCGTAATTAAAGGAGACCATTCCTATTTGCAATCGAAAATGATCTTTGGCTTCCATCTTTACTACGAGTAGGAAACAGGTTGAGAAATTTGCTCATTTGCAAGGAGGGGATATCTCCCAGCACCTTCCTCAGAGGCAGCCAGGGATGTAGGGTAATGAGTAATCTGGCTTTTTGCACCACTAGTCTCTGTGGTAATCACCTGCAGCCTTGACTGTGTTGGTGCAGAAGGTGCTTGGAAGGTGGGCACAGGGCATGCGCTCCTGTAATTGTGGCCACTTGGGCCCAAAGAGTATGCTCACCTGAGCCTGGAAACACAGTTCAAAGAGGCAACAGTGGCAGCAGCACTAGCATTACTACTCCTACCAGCACCTCCAGTGGCAGAACTAAAGAAGAAGCAAGAGAGGGAGCCCAGAAAAACAGCATAAAGATTCTTGGAAGGTTGGGAAGCATGGTTGCCTACCTGCCTCCCAGCGCCCCTGGCTGGCCCATGCACCCTGCCTTGTCTGCCTGTTTTCCTGACAGATCATAATGAAGGGACTTACGTACCAGAGGGCGAATGAGGAGTCAGGTAAACAACATACTGGGGAGTTCTCCCAAGGTGCACAAGGGTCTATAGCTGAGGAACATTCCACAGTCCCAGGTTCAGGGTCCTCAAAATATATGCCCAGCAGATATTACGTCTACAAGGACTGTTGTGGGGCTCTTACTCTTGTTTTTCCTGATGGGAGTTTTATTGAGCTTGTTTTGGTTTCTCTGCTAAATTTCTGTGAGAGGGGGAGTAGTTGTCTTTTTGGCTCATGAAACTCAAGGTCCAGAAGGGATGTTCTTGGATACAATGAGGATTTTGACAGCTTGGACTTTGAGCTTGATGCCATCAACTTAAGATACTTCAGGCTGATTTGAGGAGAAGATAGGTGTATTGTTCATGGGGAGGGAGGATATGACAGGCCATGTTACATGTTCAGTCAATCCTATATCCCTGGTCTTATTGTGCCTTCCCATTGGCAGGTATATGTCCCTGCCATATTGGCTATGGATTTGGATATGACTTGTTTAAATAATGGAATATGAAAGGAAGTGACGGTGTGTCAATTACTAACAAAAGATTCAAGATTATGTGCTTCTTTTCAGCCTCTGAAGTGTCTTTTTATGATGAAGAGGGCTTGCTCCAGAGGTGGCCTCTCCCTCAGAGCCTGGATCTCAAAGTGGGAAGCATGTGTAGCCAACTGGGGTTGGCAAAGTTTGGTCATGCCCAACAGAGCTATATCTGATGGAGAGACCCTAGAGAGAAATCAATACTTATATTGTAAGCCTCTGAAATTTGCAGAATAGTTATTACCACAGCAAAAACTGACTAATACAATATTAAAGCATAATAACTGCTGACCTAATGCTACCCACAGAGACTCAAATGTCAATAAAAATATAATCCAAGTCATACATAGGATCTTCAATATTCTGGTGCCACATAGAACACTATAAAGGAAAAGGCCAAAAAAAGTTTAGATATATATTTTATCTCACCCAATAGATTAAAAATATTATTTCAACATGTGGTCAACACAAAAACAAACATGAGATAGCTTCCTTTTTTTACAGTGCTAAGTCTTCAAATCAGTGTTTTATATACCTCTAGCATATTACAGTTGACATGTCCAGCATTTTAAGTGTCTGGTAGATACTTGGGTATACCTGAGAGGTGAGAGCAGTCTGACTGACTTGTCTCCCTATGCAGCACTTCTGCAAGTGAAAAAATATTGGCTTTGGAATACAAAGAACCAAATTGTAGCCAAAGCTCACCTACCAACTCTCTGTAGACCTCTAAACAGTATATCTGGGATTCACCTTAAAATGAGAGATTAGACCATCTCCCAAGTCTCTTTCTGCTTTGAGCACTTAGGAAATGTCAAATCAATATTGACTACTTAATCAGTCAAGAGTTCTTGGTTGTAAATGACAGAAACCAACTCAGGCTAATTTATGCAAAAGCAGAAGATAATGCTAGAGGATTTCTGGAAGGTGCTCAGTTCACAAAACTGATGGGATTGTTCAGTCAGTATTGGAAGACGGACCAACAGGAGCTAAGGAATCTCAGAGACAGTGCTCTCAGGCAGTGCCTTCTAGTAAGCATGGGCTGACTGGGGTGCCACTGGCACTGCTGTAGCATTTGCCACCTTTGGACGACAGCAGGGTGAATTTCCCAGTCACTGTAGCTGGAAAGGAACCCAAGCTTCCCTTTATCTTTGCTTTAGTCATGCTACTTCCAATGTACCAGGACAGTCCAAGTATATGCCTGACTTGCCAGAACAGGGAAGATCACCTTCCTTTAGTGTCTCACTGCTATTTTCACCAATGTGAGGACCTTTGGAAATAAGGCGCTTGTCTCAGCATTAACTCAAAATGGACTAAAGTCTTAAATGTGAGTCCTGAAACCATAAAATTCCTAGAAGGAAACACAGGTGGTAAGAGCCTTGACAATGATCTTGGCAATAATGTTTTCTGACACCAAAAACAAAGACAACAAAAGCATTAATAAACAAGTATGATTGTATAAAATTGAAAAGGTTTGCATAATAAAGGATACTATCAACAAAATAAGCACAATCTACTGAGTAGGAGAAAATTTTTGTAAATCATATCTATCTGATAAAGGGCAGATATCAAAAGAAATATAAACAACAACATATAACTAACAACAACAATCAAAAAAATGAGGGTGAATCTGAAGACATTTCCCCCAAAAGACATATAAATAGCCAAGAGACACATTAAAAACTGCTAAACGTTACTAAGTGCCAGGGAAAGGCAAATCAAAACCACAATGAGGTGTCACCACATGCCAAACTCAAGGGAGCAAAGAGATGCGTATGGGTTTCTTGACAGCAAGGTCGTGGAGAATAAGGGCTGTGGATGGTTTCATCAGGATCTTTTAAGTCACCCCTGCACATCTTATCAAAAATAACACTGAAGGTAGTTCCATATCTCCATTTACAAAATCAAATCTCATAGTTCTTACAACTTTCAGATGTGCGCATAGATTTACTTTTAGATAAAATGGAAAACTAAAGCGAATACAGAATACAGAAGACCGAAGAGAACAAGTCAAAAGGTATGAAAACCCTGCCAATTTTGTGCCTATCCTTTACTACATAAAACACTGGCTTCTCACAACATGAATATTCTCCTTTCCAGGATTTCTGCACCTCGGTACGATGCAAAAAAGTCTACTTCTTCACTCATACTGATAATCTCAAATTAGATCTATGCTAGAATCAAGATCCTATTTGTGTATAATTTCTCAAAGTCATTTCTACTGTGGTGATATTACTATTGTTTTGTGATGATATACTGTTAAAAAATGCCATTATGAAGGAATTCCATTCTGTGAACAGCAAATCCAGCAGCAGCTTGTTAATTCATCACCACTGATTTATTGGAAACATTTTCTTTTTGGGTACTCAAAACCTTTCGCAAATCCACTCTATATCAGGGCAAATAATAGCACCACCCCACCCCCTCCCCATGCCAACTCTAGAGGCAGAGTGCAGTCTATGCCTTGCTTTGCTCTCAGTAGAAGCCAGCGCAATTCCATCCTGGAGAACAGGGACCAACTTGGGATGGAACATGGTTCTGAAAATAGCAGTAGATTAAATGAGGATTCATTCTCATTTAGAAGAAGGAATTATTTCCATGGTTTTCATGACAAACAGCCCAGCAAGGACAACTTAGGAACAGCTGTGAAATGTGGTTCTCTCCTTTATCAGATGGATCTGTGTGAGCCAGGCAGGAGGCACAGCGTCTCTTATTTGCAAATGGAAGGAAAAATCCAACTTCAATGGTTTACTTAAGCGGAATACCTCCCATGACTTCTTGGACCTGCTGGTCTGTCTCCTTTTGGTTAAATCATACTTTCTTTAAAAAAAAAGAAAAAACCCACTTGGAAAACATTTGTGCTAAGGTAGCAAAAACTACCTACGTGCTGATTTTTCTGTAAAAACAATCAGACAGAGAAAACACAGCATATACACCCAGTGTAAATGAAAATTCAAAAGATCCAAGGCTAGCAGATCTCATGTCAGTTACTGGAGTGAGGGAGGGAGGAGGATTATTAGAATAAACATTCAAATGCATTTTTCAGTTGTTTAGCCTTCAAAACATCTGAGAACAACTGTTGACTAAGTACCCCATGATATTTCATGCCAGTGAGATTTATTCCAAATGTAACTTCAAAGATAGAAGAGAAAAAGATGTTATAACTAATGACAGAATGGGGAGTACTCATCAGGTAAAGAATCACCAGGACCAGGGGTAAATAACAACATGCTTTTTGATTTGTTAAGTAACCAAACAACATATCTTATTAGCAATAGCAACCTAGGTTCTGGGTATTTCTGATGAATTAATGAGCAACTGGCATTTACAGCTCAAGGCAAAATTCTTCCAGTCTTTCAGAAATCCCCAGAAAATGCCCTAGTCGGCCCTTGATCATGATTGCTTATTTATTATTACTTCTCCACTGGGGAAGACATTTCAGGTGTTCACAATACCCTTTCTGGGCACAATATCCTTTCTGGAAGACTGCACTTTTTAGCCTTCTTGTCATTTGTTGGGGCCATGTGACAAGTTTTCTCTAAAAAAGTGGAAATATGCATGTTCACTTCTTGATTGAGTGAAAAGTCCAAGCAGGAACCTCCAGTCATTCTTGTGACCTGACACAGCTACTGATGGGATGTGGCAGAGGAGGGCCAAGGTCGAAGTCACCTGGATCCCTGAATCACTAGCAGTGAGCTCTCAGTGGTTGAGAAATAGATCATGTTGTATAAAACCACCAATATTATGGAGCTGTTTGTAACGGCAGTGGAGCCTCGTCTTCTTACAACTCAAAGTTTGAATTAAAAGATATAACCCCAACAAAAATAATTAACAAATCATCTTATTTTCTCTACAAAGTAGGCTGACACACGGAAGCACTTCAAGAGTCAGCTTTTGATGTAGGGCAGAAGGAAAAGACACCCAACTCAGACAGAATCAGTACCAAGTTCACCAAGCAACTGTTGACGTGAACTATAAATTTAAATATTTGGACTAACAGGGAACAAGGGGACTTGTCCCAGAGAAAAGAATAAAAATGACTTTCAGGCACTTAGTCCACCAAGATTCAGTTTTATTTATTTAAATTTATTTTAATTAATTTTATCTGTTTTGTTTTACATGCTCATCTACCCTGGGGTTCTTCCACCACCTTATCACCCATGAACCATCATCTTAGTCTTTTGTGCCCTTCCCACTCCGGCTTTCCCCCCCTTCCCTCTCATGCTCATGCTTCACTTTTGCTGCGTTAGTTTTAAATTTAAGATGTGAAATTTATATATAAATAAATTATTTGATAAAAAAATAATATCATGGATGTTTATTGCAGTGCTATTTACAATAGCCAGGATATGGAAGCAACCTAAATACCCCCCAAAAGACGAATGGTACAAAAATCTGTGGTATATGTACATGAGGAAATATTATTCATCAATCAAAAAAAAAAAAGACAAACTTAAAATTCACAGCACCATGGATGAAGCTAGAAGGACTCATGCTAGCAGAAATAAATCAGAAAGAAAAAGAAAAATACTGGATGGTCTCACTTATATGAAGGATAAAGGGAAAACAAACAAACAGATAAGATTCAGTTTTTTTGTCTTTGAAATGAAAGTAACAGGATTCCGAAAGCAGCAGATGCTGTCACACCTGCCTACATCCTTCCTGACCTCTATATGGCCGTGTGCATTCCAGCTTCCAGTGACCCACATCTTGGCTTTGCCACCTGACAGCTTCCGCTGGTCTCAAGTCCACTATGGCTTCACGCACAGTGGACAGATGACCAGAGAACTAGTTTCTCTTAGGTGCGCCTGTCACATGGATGATGACAACAAGGAATGGTTGCATGAACACATTGACTTCCTCCTTCATCCCTCAGTTGGGTAACCACAGAGCATGTTTTATGCTGGTTCTGTTGTTCCCCAGAGAGATGGATCCCTGCCTTTGCAAAGTACAGCAATGCCTGAGGGTAAATCTCTGACTGGCCACTGGAATCCCTTTCCAGTGTAACATGTTTTCTCCTAAATAAAACAGCTTGCTCTGCAATCCTTGTGACCAGGATTCCTCTGGGGCAATCAACACTCGGAAGTTTAGGGTGAAGGTGAGAAAATTCGAAGTAAAACACTATGAGGAACACACAGTCCTGTGTCCTGTCTCCAAAGGTGCCTAATAAATATTAGCAGTTAGTCTTATCATTGTTATTTATCATGAACTCTGGGGGGACAAGAGGGAAGAAAGACTTCAATGAAAGTATACAACTAATGAAAGTGGCACTGTCCAATAAAGGGGAAAAGGATGCCAGGGATTAGCTAAATAATCTATATACTTAGAGATTATTTTCTATTATTTATAGATTTACAGATTATTATATAGTATAGGCTATATATATTTACAGATTATTATATAGTATAGGTTATATATATTATATAGTATAGGTTATATATATGTTATTTATACACATAGCTTTCTCTCCTGTAGATGCTTATAGAGATTTTATATATATAACATAAAATATTTATACATATAAATATTTACATAAATATAAAAATATAAAATCTTAGAGAGATTTATATAAAATCTCTATAAGCATCTACAGGAGAGAAAGCAAGGCACATGAAAATGGCACCCTGCCCCTCAGGGTAGTGGGGAAAGGCTGGAGGTAGCAACCAAGGGCGAGTGGTCTGGGTACCGGACTGGGCTGCCTTGATACTAGAAAGCCATCCCAGGTTCATACACAGCTTAGGCATGTAATAAACACACAGTGTACAGAGGACACTCATGAGGGGCCTGTATCACATTCATTACAAAATGTGAGAAAAGAGTGACCTGAGTGAGTTCCAGTCCCAAGCCCTGGATAGTGGTCAGCACCTGAGCTACAGTACTCAGGGAACTGTCCAAGGACATCCGTCAGGGTACATAAGCCACTTCATGAGGTGGTGTGCCCCAGTCAGTGCAGTTCATTCACTGTTCTCTGTGGAGACCAGCCACTACAGACTGTCACAGTCAGCGTGCCAGCAACCCCACCGAAGCAAAATTCCTTGTGCTGTGCACACACTGCATTGTATCAGGCTGCAGCAGGTTCAGGTTTGGGCCCGTTGAACCCACTGCCACCGAGACCCTCCAGAGCAGCTTTCAGGAGCTGCTGTTGGATATGCTTGTGGGGAGTAGGCATTCAAGGGAGACTACCTTCTTTCCACCCTTTCCAATTTGCCCACACGGTGGTCAGGCCGATAGGGAGGAAGGGGAACTGAGATATTCGTTTTCAAGGCCCAAAGTTGTTCTTCAGCAAAGAAAGCCCTCTTCTATCTAATCTGCAATGACTTAGTTTTCTGCGGAAGTTCAAAGGTACCACCTCATAGATACAGTTTATTTATGGAAACCGGCCATGCCTGCTTCCCAGGAAATGGGGAATGTTTTCAATGGATCCCATGGGCACTGTGCTTCCCTACCACAGAATCTGCTCTCTGAACTGGGGACTTAGACTGTCCCCTCACAAGCCAGTGAGCCTCCTAAGGGAGGGGCCATCCTTTGAATCTAGCAGTGCCAGATGTGCCAGCACTTTGCATGGCCTGGCATACAACAGGAGCTGACAAACTGTTGAAAGGATGTTAAACAGCAATCTAAATAAGGTGCCCGATCTTGTTGCAATCATTTCCTCATCTAATAAGTGGAGTTAACCATTCCTACTGCTCAAGGTTTTTGTCAGGAGTTCAAAAGAGGCCTTTGTCCATGTCAGACATCTGGCACGTGGTAATTCAATAAACAGCAACAACAAAGTAAAATTCCAGTGCATGCAGATCAAACCTACTGAATACCTGCTATATATTAGGCACAATCCAAATGCAAGAACCCTCAATGAATTTCAGCCTAGTAGGATATGAAATAGCACAGTCATCAAGAAGTAGTAAACTGACACAACGTTTAGAAGGAATGAGATCATAGACTTCTGAATATCTTGTGAAGAGGTCTGAACTTTCCTCTTTTGATGACTGCAACAAGATTATTTTTGGGGTAGTAATTTGATTGTATCTGTGCTTTAAAAGTATAGGGTGCTTGTGGTATGTGGGGGCTTGAGTACAGCAAAGACACTAGAGAGGCAGATGATAATGGCATTATATCATAATAAAGCCTAGACGCAGGCCCAGGGTCATAGGAGGGACTAGCTTCAAGTCCCATCATATTGAATCAGGATGCAGACAGTCACTATTTGGCTACAGAGTAGGAAGGCAGTCTGGAGACTTGGGGTTTTGGGTTCTATCTTCATGGTGAAGTCTATATTTCTCATGGTAAAGTCTATATTTCTCATGGTGAAGTCTATATGAAAGGCCATCATAATCTGGGGTCCTCGAAGTCTCCCCTTGGCCCCCATGTGCCCTGGTTCACTGTTAACCCTTTAGGGTGAATTTTTGGAGTGAGGTATCCTTACATAACACCAAGCTTCAATTATACATATGCACATGCACACACACAAACACACACATGCATGCACACACACGCATAGCTAGATAAGTACAAGTACATGGAAGACAAACTCATGATGACTCCTATAAGAATTCCTTCCGTCAGATGAATCTTTTCCTTAAGATTATCACCCAGGAGGCTTATATTATCCTTTATAAATTCCTTCGAGGAACAAAGGGCTATATAAGCTCTGGAACTCTTAAAAATCCATTTTTTCCCCAAAGAAACCTTTGGAGGGACCCCATTGCAGATGCGACACACAAGTTGACTGAGTGGTTGCTGGAGACTGGCCTTCTGGTCACCCAGGAAATCTGCTTGACCCTTGCTGGGTGAAGCAGGCTCTGTAGAATCCCATAGAAAAGCCTCTGGGCTGCATAAGTCACACCAGTAACTCAGAGTGGCAGTTCCTAAGTTACAATTTCTTATGAGGAGCACATCTGTGTGGTCTTCCAGCCAATACTGCTGCTGATCTATGGAAATGGGGCAAATGCTCCATTACTGAAATGATATAGGCTGGAAGCAAACGCCAGAACCATCTCTTAGATATGCATGACTAAAATGTTTTCTCCATCAGTATAGTATGGTAACTTAAAGAGAGAGGGGAAGTCTAAATTATGGAATATTTTTTAAAAATTCAGTTTCATTCATTTGAACTGCTCAAATGAACTGCGAACAAAGTGGTCCCGGGGAGACATCCTTGCCAAGGCCGCTTTCATGAGGAAGCAGGCTCATTTGTAAATAGTGACATCAGTGGTATCTAAGTCTTTATAGAGAATTTGTTCATGTAAGTAGGCAAGACATGACCCCTCCAGTGCTATTTACATTTTAGATTGGCTCCCCATACACAGTTATCATAGACTGAGCAAGAGTAATTTTATTTCAGGCCAGGGCAGATGATCATAAATTCTGAATGAGTAGAATTGAAAGGAAGGTATTTACTGAGTCCAAACACAACTTTCAGAAGGATGTGTGTGGCTGGATTATGAAGGAGAGAAGGGGAGATCAAGGCTGAGAAAGTGGCCTCCTAGAGAAGGTCTCTAGTGGCAGGAACACTGGGTCAATGCTGGTTCTGACCTCACTCTAAGCATCCCGAGGTCAGCCTGCTTGCACCATCCTCCTGTGGCATCTCAGAGGTCCTTCATGGCTGCCCCCCATCAGTGTGGGACCCTCTCAGGGGCAGAGGCCCAAGCTCCCACAGCGGTCATTCCATCACATGTAGGCACAAGTACATCCGCCATGTGGGAGAAGGTAAGTCTATCACATTTTCAAGACCTCTAAGTCAACCCTTTCCAGTAGGCAGCCTGGTGCACAGGCGCACTGAGGTTCCCCCACAGAAGCCTATTGAAATGCTATCCTCCAGAGCGGACGTTCTCTCTTCTGTTTTCAAAGGTGAATAGCCAGCAAGTTGCCCATCTCTTTCTGACCATCCCAGTAACCTTGGAAGTATTTGAAGTCTGTGCCTTTGTGCTATTTGAAGTTGGTGCTCAGGGCCTCCCACAGCCCTCTTCGCCAGGATGAATCACCCAAGATGCATAAAGGTTTTCTGACAGGTGTCGCTCTCTGTGCCAGCCCGCTGCTCATGACCAGGCCACAGCACTGCTCGAACAGAGGCCTGGCTGCTGCTTGATCTCAGCTGGCCTGGTCTGTGTCTTTCTGTCAGGGCTCTGCCAGCTCCTCCCTTCAATGAAGGGAATATGTTTGGAGAAAACCAAATAAGAGAGAGGGTGGGTGGAAGGAACAGCAAGAAGCCATCTGGGACTTGCTCAGGTGCTTCTGAGTTGAAAGGATTTTTGTTTTTCACCTGTCTGCAAGCTCTTAAAAAAACAACAGGACATTGTTTTAAAATGTCACCACACATCTGTGCACCACTGCACTTGTATTTTGATCTCGGCAGTGCGCCAGGGAGGCACTGGAGATTGCGGAGCCATGCCCTGCTGCCATGCACCTACTGCAGCTGGCTGTGTAGCCCGACTGCTAATCACAGGGGCAGGCCCTCTGGCCCGCTGACTGACCATGGCACAGCTCGCTCCCCCACCCCACCACCTCTGACTCCTACCTGTAGGAAGTCCTGCTCTGCGGTCCCAACCAGCTGTTATGAATTTACTTCTACAGGTCTAGTATTTTTAAATCATTTTTGCCAGCAACTCAAACATGCCTGGCCACCCTGAAGTTGTGGCACATCCCCTTTTCCCTGTGGAGTACAGTGAGAATTATGTTCATTAAAAATCTTTTCATAATGACATCCTTACTATCAAAGGGCACAGAGATGATTGACCTTGGCATCTAGGATTAAGGCAGCATTATTTTTCTTGATTACCAGCAGCAGAATAGAAGGGAAATTATAAAGCCATTGAGAGGATTAATACAGCCTTGATCTCTCTCTCCTGGCTCTTTATCTCAAGTGATTAAAATTCTGCAGGAGAAAAAAAATGGTCATGTAGCATACGCCGGCTGCCACAGACAGATACAGTATCAGCTCCATGCATCAGCTTGCTGTGACAGCCTGTGCAAAGGTTAATTATGCATGCTGTATATAGTTTTAATCACTTTAATCAGAGCACTGTTCCACTAGAGACCAGGCTGTAACTTTTCTACAAGCAGGGGAAGTACTTCAGGCATGGCGGTGTTTGTGTAGGGGAAAAGGAGAAGAAAAATGGTACATTAACCACAAAAAAGAAAGATAATGCAAAAGCTATTGACTGAACAACAGATTAAACTGGGTGTCCATCCTGAACACACAGGGAACCGCTAAGAGCTGGAGGGGTGCCTCTGAGCGTGGAGCTGGAAGCAGCTGCTGAGAGGCCAAATACAAACACAGGCACAGTCTGCACCTTGGGAAGGGGTGAGTCGGGAGGGCTCTGCTCTGGCCTCTGCACCCAGGAGTTCTGCATCCTTGGGTAGGCAGCTGGGCCTCTTGTTTTGGCGGCCAACTGCTGCACCAAGTAACCTCCAGGCATTTCTAGTTCCCTACCTGCTTCCTTGACACCAAGTGCCCCCGTTGTTGTACCTCCCACGTTGTGTAGTGATTGTAGTAAAGTAGTGCCTAATAGCCATGAGTGACGACTGCTCATATTCATCAGAGCTGTACGTGGGGCAGTACACACTTGCATATGTAGTGAGCCAATGGACTCTACCCTCCCTGACAATTTCTTGATTTCACTGTGAAAAAGAAAGAATTTTTAAAGCTTTTTTTATTGCTGTGGGTAATCTGAAAACAAGGCAAGTTTCTACTCACAGAATGGTGTGAATTAGTTGCTCCTGGACTGGGAAACAGAGACCAATATTGACTGTTCGGTATGAGCTATAGTTCAAGGAATTGTAAGGACAATTTTCCATTATAAATATCTATATTAGTAAATAGCAAGTCTTCTTCAACCTTGACAGTGTCAATTACAGACATATTTACTTTGTAATAATTCATTTGGCTGAGAGTTTTTAAACTTTTGTGTTCCATTTCCATTAAAAAACAAACAAACAAAAAACCTTGAATGTCACAGGGCAACTTTGAGGTTTAGGAGAAAAAAAATATTTCCTATAGGGATAAAATGGGGACTCAATATAGAAAGGCAATGTGAAAAGAAAAGTGACAAATGGACTTGAGAGCACAGCTTCTCTGTCAATCCTCTGATCTCAGACTTCACTGGACTTTAGGCAAAGACAATTATCAAAGATGATACTGAAAACTCCACTATGATTCTGATGAATCCAGTTTCAATTTCAATAGTTATGACAAAAGGACTTGGTTTGAAATTACAAATTTTGGCTTATTTAAGTAACAGATTTTTAAAACTTTTATTATGAAGAAATTTTAACAATTCACCTTTAGGGAAAAATTGCTCTCAGCAAAAATACAGAAATATTTTATACTAAAATTCCTGAATGTTGAGGTACAGATATTATATATGCTTTTATGGGAGTGTAACTTAGAACAGAATTTCCAAAATAAATTTGGTAACATGTTTTATTACTTAAAATATGTATTCCCTTGGTCCAGGAAGTCTACTTCTAAGAATGCTCAAAGAAAATAATCACACATATATGAAAAGTTACACATATGAGGCTATTACATACACTTATGTCTACTATAGGATACTACTGTAACTTTATTTAATTTGGGAAATTAAATAAATAAATTAAATAAATGGCATTTTATGACAATATTATTTACTGACATAGAAACGTGTGACTATAGCAATTAAGTAAAAAGGAGGCTATGAAATTTATAATTATTATAATATGACCTTTATACACATCTGTATATTTTCAAAGAAAAAATATGGGAAGATCTTTCAAAAATTACCAGTGGTTAATTTTGTATGATAGGACTATAGTGACTACAATTATTTTTTTCGTATTTTTCTGTATTGTCTGTATTACATGTTTACAACAAAATTAAAAAGGGAGAGAATCAAGTAGAGAGTTTAAGATGGAAAACAGAGACATGTCTCTATTAATTATAGTTCACATCTCTAATCAATTAATCAAACCTCTTCTCCACCAAAAGATGTGCATTCAGTGGTCGGTACACTGAACTGAGAGGTTGAATACTGTATACTCTGCCTCTCTGAGGAATTTGACATCTAACAACACTATAATGGCAGCAATCTTTTGTTGAGGGTTAACTATTCTAAGTATCACTGTACCTCATCAACCATCACAACAGTTCTGCAAGATAGAGGCCATAATTCCTACAGAAGAGAAAACTAAGGCTCACAAAAGTTGACACCCAGTGCATGGATGGCAGCAGGAGGGATGATGACCACAACATTGGTCAGAACAGCCTGGTCTGAAGATGCTCTATGGTAGATCAGATGGCCATTTTGTGAGACATTCACTCTGATTGACTCACTCTGATTCCTGGCTAGATTTTGAATCCATGTTGCTCTGATTCCAAAGCTACATCTTTTCACTGTCCTTCTCACTATGAGCATGGTGCCTCTGAATCTAAGAATTAAGATTAGTAAGTAAGACTAATGGTAGGGGGCAGAAGAAGAGAGGTTGTTTACCTTATCAAAAATAATATTTGCTTTATAAATAGATGAATGTAAATTCTTAAGGAAAGTTGCGCTGAAACTAGGATAAATTCCAGTGCACAAAAAAATATTTGGGGGTACTAAGTAAAGTATAAGAGAACTGTATTAAATGCTATTTTTCAGTGAATCTGACTCAAGTTCTATTTCCCTGTTTAGCTATAACAACTTGTCATTTAATGTCCCTCCAAAAACAAAGAAACAAACAAAAACCAAAAATCTTTCCTTTGGCCCCTTAGGATCTACTATAGCACTATATTTTGAGTTTTGAAATCTATAATGTAATCTTCAATATTTTAAACTTGAAATATCTTAAGATATTCTAAGCTCTCTAAAGGCCTCAAACTGTTTTCCTATTTCAAAATTATAAAAATAACAGTAGAGAAAAAGTATTATTTTTTAGTCAGATATAAAATAAACTCAGTTAAAAATAGAACAAGTACTGATAAGATGACAATATTGTATTCTGTCTTCTTACTGAGAATCCAAGAAATTTAAGAGATGATTGTTTCCACATTCCATGGTTCAAGTTCCTCAAAATATGACCTCCAACACTGTATGTGAAAAATTTGTTTCTAACCTAAAGGTTAGAACAGACTAGATAAGAAAAAAATGATAAAATTAGTAGGTTCAAAAATAATTTGATAAAATTAAATAATCATGTATGATAATAAAAACTCTCCGCAAATGAAATGAGAAAGAAACTTTCTTATGCAAACATATGACCTCCAAAAGCTAGTATTGTACTTTGCTTTTTGTACTTTTTTTTTTCTAAAGAACAAAAGAATACGGCCATTTACCTTAAAATCACAGACAAGGAAAATATGCTTTCTCTATTCAACATCCTATTAATTTATAACCCATAAATAAAGGCAAGAAGCCTGGAAAAAAAAGGAAGAAATAAAACTACCTTCATAATCTGAAGTGATTATCCATTTAGAATAATCTATTATTCTATGAGAAAAATATGCAAGAAAATTCCTAGGACTAAGAAGTGAGCCTAGTAGTAGGATGGTAAAATATAAGGTCATTATATGAAAGTCAATTACATAGCTTTATACCAGCAACAAACAATGGGAATTGGGGATAAAAACCTAACATTTATCTATCACCAAACAAAAAACAAAAAACAAAAAGGAAATGAAACATTTAGGTGCAAATAAAAAAAAAAAACAGAAAATGTATGCCAAACCTATAACGCATCAATAAAATTTACCAAAGACCTAAAAAAAATGGAAATGTATACCATATTCATGGATTGGAAGATCAATGTTGTGAAGATGTAAAGTTCTCTTCTCCAACTGGATCCATATATTCAACTTAATACCAATAAAATAATCTCTACAAATACCTGATCAGGTATTTTCAACTTTTCAAAGTGTTGTTAATATCATGAAAAATAAGGAGAAGCTACTATAGATTGAAGGAGACAAAGAAAGAACAGCTAAAAGTAAATAAAATGGGCTGGAGTCAGTACTACAACAGAAAAAGGACAATTAGTGAAAAAGCAGGTGAAATATGAATGAGCTTTGTATTTTAGTGAATAGGTCCATCTCAATGTTTTAGCTTTGGTCTGTGTATTATGGTTTGTATGGGAAGCTGGATGAAGTTATGTGAAACTTTCTGTACTAATAATGAAACTTCTGTAAATCTAGAATTATTTAAGACTAAAAGTTTATTTTAAAATAAGATAAATGGCATTCCTACAGTTTCCCACAGGAGATCTGGAAGTTCTTATCTAAGGACAGTATCTTAAAGTGACAGTGAGAGAAAGAAAATAAAAACCATTTATTAAAATGATCAAGTTCTGCTAGTTTGAGGTAACTGTTAGACCCTTAGTGAGCACTTATTTTCTCCTGTTAGCCATCACCTTTCCTAGAGAATTGGTACTTAAGGTAAGTTGCCTCACTGTGAAAGGGGACAATGTGCAGTAAAAATAATGAGAAGTAGAAATTACTTGACATATTAGAATGAATTTATAAAATGAGGGAATTAATTTTAATATATCAAAAATTGAGATCTGTTGCCTATCTTTACAAATCCTTAAAAGTAAAGCAATATAGTTTTATATAAACTTTTCTGAATATTGACAAAGGCTTTATATTTAAGAATAATGCATTTTAAAATCCTTTTCATTATTGTGGTCACTTTTTATTAATGACTCAATGACAGCACTTCATTTACACAGACCCTTTACGTTACATTTAGATGAATGATCCAAAATAAATCCATGAGATGTTTAAGTTGTAATACTCAGGGAACAACAAATATCAGATGGCATTTCTTTCTAATAAAATGATTTAAACAGCATTTTCTTTTCCTACCCTGTGGGAACCCATATATTATTTGTTAAAGGTTGCAGGCAATGTGCTATGTTGGTTTTTAATTTAACTGCACACTTTACCCTCCTCCCCTTTGCTGGGCAGCACGATATTCCCAGGGCCAGGTGACTGCAGTCCTTCTCCAGGTAAGAACTCAAAAGTCTTAAATTTCAGAGTTAGGTAGGAACAGTACACCTGTATTTCCTTATCTGCAGGGAAATACATGCAACCCATGGCAGTTGAGAATTGAGTGCAGGGAGAGGAAGAGGCATAATTACCTACAAGGGGAGGCTGTGCACTGGGTCAAAAGGTCAGGCCTTAAAAAGACTTCACTTTGACTTCCAGCCACCCATGTTCTTCTAGGGTTTACTGTCCTGACTGAAATCTCAGAGAAATTGCAGTGGTGCCAAAATGTGTATACTCTGTTCATTTTTACTTTTTTTTTAAAAAAGCTATTCAGTTGGCAGTGTCCTACAACCAAGCAGAATCCTCCACACAGAATCACCAAAATTAGCTGTTTTTCTAAAATGAGAATTGTCAATCAACTTTATATTTCCTGACTGTATTATTGCCTTTCAGCAATGTAATATACTAATTTATATTTTCTTATACAGAGCAATGATACCATACACATATTTATTCATATCAGGGTATTAGGCAACAAAAGCACACAATGTAGACTTTCTCGCTCTGAAGGCTAAAATGATGCCCAAGGAAACCAGTTTTTTTTTTTAAATAAACAGCAACTCTTGTGCAAATTAGCAAAAATTGCAGTTTAACTTTTGTTACAGAGAAGGTATGCCCTATGGTGTCTGTGCTTTTAGAGATGCCCATAGCTTCTTAAAACAGGTAGTAAATAAGAACATAGATTTACATTGAAACTTTAAGAAATTTATGTGAAAGTTTAGATTGTTTGCCAATGTACCATTAAATACAGTATTAAAATACTTGTAATTTCTTGTATAAGCAAAGTATAGATGAAAGAAAAGGGTGTGGCCACAGTAGCAGACTATATCATATTTTCTGGTTGTGAAGACTTCTATATCTAATACTGCATTACTGAATAATCATGCAAACTATGTTTTCAACAAAAAAGTACATTTATTAACCAGATGTCACCCAGTCTATAAAATTAAGTTGATAAGGTGCTTTTCTTTCTCAATTTCTTTTTTAATAAAGTCTAGTTCCTCTGTACAGACAGTTTTAATCTCATCATATCAAGGGTCTGCTTGATGGTATTTAATAATCACGGCACTTCCCTGAGACAAATCCCCCTGCTTGGGTGTTACCAGTCATTAGAATAAACTAAGCAGTGCATTTTTCAGAATCAATGGCTGGAGACAAGTTTATTATTCATTAATAAACAATAAACAATAAGATGCCTAGTGGGTAATGTCAGGGTACTTGATTATATTTCCTTCCAATTTATAAGACTGACCTAAGACTCATTGGTTTGGGCATTTCTCCTGAAATTTACATGCCTCAGAGCTGCAATCCTTCATAATGGCAGCTAAATATGCCAGGATTAACATCCTGCTAAACACTGAAATCAAAATTACTCTGAAGTTATGAAATAAGTTTTTATGAGAGGTTTTATGTAATCTGTGAACTCTGCTCATCTCTAGAAAGATATAAAGGATAAGTAATGATTTGCCAAAAGTAAATTTATCTCTTCCATAAAAGAAAAACAAAAAAGAGAACAAGCTAATGCAGTGGAAAACCATGTATAGCCAATGAATGATAGCTAAGAAATACACTATTGTTTCTAAAGAACATTCTGATTAAAAAAAATCAGTTTCAAAGGTAGAAAATAACCTAGAGATTAAAATTATATTTTAAATTTTAGAAAATGTCTCAATCAAAAGGAGCTTTGACTTTATATATATTCACACTGAAACAATCCTGTTCAATTTTTTGAGGTGTTTGGGGAAAATATACTTGCAACTAAGAGTCCTTTTTCTTTCCTGTATCGAGGATCCTTTTTTCCTTTCAACTGCTTTGAATTCATTTTCTCAGATTGATTGATTGATCAAGGTCAATTCTTAATTTCATTTGAGTCCACTACAACAAAATCATCAAACCTGCCTGTACTCTGGTTGAATGTAATTTCCCTCAGTTCTTCTGTCATCACTCAGAGAAAAATGACTTTTCTATCACTCCTGTGAATGAAAACCCACACTCATATCACTGACCATATCCACACCTGCTGTGTCTAGTCTGTTTGTTATTAATTTGCCAGAAAGACAGAGGGAGGTGAGGGCAGCCTCTAAACTGAGTCCCATGGGGGCATCAGGGTCATCCCACCACACCGTGTGCCACTGAACTCTGAGTGTGAGGCCATCAGTTCCCTTAGAAACTCAGTTCCCATGAGCAAGAGCTCAAATCTAAGCTCTTCACTTGGAAATCAAAGTTCTTTGATGGCAGGTCAGTCTTTGTCCTTCCTCTCATATTTTCTCCATTGTCACCACCCTTGACACAAAAGATGTTGTTTTCAGGCACAGGAAATAAAGTGCTTCCCCACGGTAACCAATTTGCTTCTATATACTCCCAAGTCAAAGCTCCCTTTCTCTCTTGAATTAGGCTATGATTCACAGATCCCATGTGTGTATGTGTGTGTGCGTGCCTGTCTGTAACCTCCTGGATATGTCTGAAATACCATGTAAGTATGGGTATGCGTTTGGAGTATGTAGGGTTTTTAAAAAATGTTTATTATATTATTTATTTTATTTTACAGTGTTATCTACACTGGGATTCCCCATCACTTTATCACCTGTGAACCAGTGTCTGAGTCTTTTGTGGCCCTCCCACCGTTGAGTTCCTTCCCCTTCGCCTCTCATGCTCAATGCTTCAATTTTGCTAAAAATTAGTTTTAAATTTTTCTTGTCTGCTTGGTTGTTTTCCCTTTGTCCCTCATATAAGTGAGACCATTCAGTATTTCCCTTTCTCTTTCTGGCTTATTTCTGCTAGCATAATTCCTTCTAGTGAGTATGTGTTTCGGAGAGTTGGTCCAGACACAGGATTCACAGTCTCATATTCACCCTTCTTCTATGAAGCACTCTGCTTTTTTTTTTTTTTTTTTTTTTTTTTTTTTTTTTTTTTTTTTTTTTTTTTTTTTTTTTTTTTTTTTTTTTTTTTTTTTTTTTTTTTTTTTTTTTTTTTTTTTTTTTTGCTAAACCTAATAAATTCCTTCCTTGGGAAGACATACTTATTCTTTCTGCCAAAAAAGTGGCTAGATTTCTTTCATCATTTAAGGCACAAATTAGACTTGGGAATGATCACAGTTGGGTGTTCGCTGACCTGTTTGTTATCCATCTCTCTCAGTGGAATGGGAGCTCACTGGGGGATAGTTCACCTTTGCCCTGCTTACTTCTGAATTCCCAGAGCCTGAAACATGCCTGGACAGTGAGAGTTGTTAATCAAAAATTGCTGAATTGCTGAATATGTGAATATTGTCTTTTTCACATGGGTCAGGAGTGAAGAAAGACTCTCATTTTGTTGTCCTAGATGAAGGAAAGCAACCTTTCAACGCTCAAAAATCCCAAATATCTAAAAAAAATTCAGCCAACAAAATAATAATCACAAAATTCTATTCTCTTTGTTTCTGATCATTATTGTGCCTCCCTTTCCTTCAAATGCGTGCCTAGAATCTCCTTTCAGGTGTATATATTGCTGTGTTACTGTTGCTCTGTCAAATGTACATTTAAAGTTTGCTTGCTCATGACCACAAGGGCATCCCTTCCTTATGAATCCCAAAATAATAATCTGAACAGGTCTCTTGGGTTGGACTTGGGTTAGACAGAAGAGAACCTATAAAAATGACAGGTACAGGATGGGGTGAAATAATCACTTGGCTTTTCACTGGTGGCTGTTCTATAATTTCTTCTTGTAGGTAGAGTTTTTATGAATAGTATTTCATATGTCAAAAAACAAAACAAAATTGAGCCCATGGACTTATATCTACTGCATTCCAACTATATTCTACTATATCTACTACAATCTAAGAAGTATTAAATGCCCTTCTCCATGCTCTCACTTTTAAAGCTAATTCCACTATCACTTCTTCAGGAAGATATCCGTGTCTACTCAAATGCTGCTTTTCACAACTCTCTTGTCCTCACCCTCACCCATTTCACAGTGGCTCAGATACAGCTTTCTGTAAATACCACCTCCTAGGACATACTTCATCCCCCAAGATCTGTGGCCAGATATAGTCTTCTTTCTGCAGCTGATAGTAAAATATGTAGGAGGAATCAGACCTGGTGTTAAGAGGAAGAGGTTTGAGTATTGAGAAGTGGCATAAATTATGGAACATGGGATCAGAGCCTGGTATCCTCAAGATACCAATAGATGGAAATCAAGTTAAATAGGAACAAAGGAAAGGCTTTTAAATATGGAGATTTCTTCATAGGGAACATGCTTCTTGCTCATTTCTGTTTTCTTCTATGCAGAGTGAAGGCTACTCCTTTCCTACCTTCTTCTCTTCCTCTCACACTCACACCTCCTTCATTCACCTCTCACTAGGCAAAGAGTTATAATTTAGTTAATTAGTGAATTTGGGGTGAGGGGACGGGGCAGGATGTGTCCAGCTTAGCTTCTCTCTCTTTTCTCTTCCCCAGTTCTGGCCCTTTCTGCTCCCCATTTGCCAGGGTAGATAGCACATACACTATTAAGGAATTCCTAAGACTAAATGGCTAAGTCCTACTCTGCTTTTGGTGTTAGAAAACCCACATTCTTGCATATCTTAGCCATATGTTCCAAACTGTTTTATTATTTGTAAAAATAATACCTTAACTTCCTAAATGCCTACACTTCTCAATAGGTTGAGAATCATGCAAGAGAGGGTACTATTTAATAGGTTCCTCAAAACATAGTGATTGCTAATATAATGTTTACATCCTAGTCTTTCCCAAACCTTAATAAAGTGACAGTAAAATATTTTTTAAATCATTGACCCATAAATACAAAGTAAACAGAAGAGGAGATACTATACATTTGGAAGAAAAAACATTAACATGAAATTACAATTAAAATGCTTGCTTCAAAAGATTCCTTTAAAGAGTGAGGCAACTGATACTGGAGAACCCAGAGAAGAAGCAGGTTTTCAAGACTACAGGTCTTACAGAAAGTGTGATTGAACTAGAGGCCGAAAATGAATTACTGCATATCGTTTTGCAGAGTCTTCCTCTACATCTGACATCAGAGGAATCTCTTGTCTCTGTATAAAAAAATATTAGGGGTCTGTCTAATAGTTTCAGACAGAGTTGTAAAATATGGACTACTTTATACCCATCAGACTGTCATGGAAAAATAAACAAACAGAAAATAAATGTTGGTGAGGATGTGGATACGTTGACTTATGCATTACTGGTAGGAACTTATACATTGCTATGGAAGACAGTATGGTGGACCCTCAAAAGTTAAATATACAATTACCACATGATTCAGCAACCCTATTTTGTTATGTGACTGGAGAAATTGAAAACAGGGACTTGAAATGATACTTGCACACCCATGTCCCAAGGAGCATTATTCGGATAATTCAAAATGTGGAAACCCAGATGTCTATAGATAAATAAACAAAATGTGGTGCATCCATAAATGGAATATTATTCACCTTTAAAAAGGGAAGGACATTCATTCTGACACTACCACATGGGCAAAGCCTGAAAACATGATGTTATATGAAAGAGGCTGGATACAAAAGGAAAAACATTGCCTGATTCTATTTATATGAGGTCCCTGCTGTAGTCCAGTTCATAGAGACTTATGTATGAATATAAATTATGAGGTAGCAGAAGTTATGTTATGGAGACACTCAAAAATGTCTAAAATTAGGTAAAATTTATATCATGTAAATGTTATTAAAATATATTTTAAAAGTAATGGAGTGCTGATCTCCCAGGGGCTGAGAAGTAAAGTTTCTGCTAGAACTGCTCTCAGATAAAATTCTCTAGTGTTTTCATTTAGGTGATAGGCAAGGTGCATAAGAGACAAGGTAAGAACAATATATGTTTCCTGTGTTCCTCTTAAGGAGTTGGAATAATTTTGCTGAGTAGACTATTTCAGTTTGAGGCCCAGCTTAGGGTGACAGGAAACAGGTTGAGTGTTTTTCTGGCCAATTCTAAGTAGCTCAAATATGGACCTGAAACAAAAAAAGCAAGTTACCAGTGTCTCAAAATTCAGTTTTATTGGAAAAAGACTAGACTGGCATTTTTGATAAATATAAGGATGAAGCTAAATGAAAGTCACTGATTATTCAACATTGCCTAACAAATGACTCATATGACCACCTCTTGCCAAATCAAAAATTAGAAAGTGTTATCTGAAGGAGTCTTTTTGATTTCTAAATATGAAAAAACACCTGGCAAGGTTATAAAAGTAACATTTAGTAACTGTAGTGACAATCATGCACAAGGCAGGTAGGTTCATGGTTGATTCAGGCAAACAGAAAAGGAATCAGGCAAATAATGGAGAAGGAAGAGTTCTCAGTAGACTTGACAGGTCTTTAAAACTCAAGCAGCAGCAGGGAGTCTGGGAGGCAGGCAGCAACTGAGCCTCCCAGGCCCCACAATCTCTGTGCTCTTTCTCTGGTTTCCCCAGCCTGACTGGCCCTTCCTCCTCCATCTCCCTCATCTTTCATCTCTCATCTCATAACGATCTCTCCCAAGCATCTGTACTTAAAGGTATGCATGCCCCGTGCTCTATGGCTTCTCAGTCCAGGGGTTCACAACCACAAGTGTGCATGCCCCGTGCCTGTGCTCCCAATTGCTTTTTGCAATAACATGTTATCACGTATGGGCAATGAAACCTGGGCAGAAAGCAAAGCTGCAGGTGGCAGCTGTAGAGGCTAGCAGAGGGAAGTAATAAAGAGCCTGAGCCACTCCATTTTCCTTAGTTATACATTTGACATATAACCTTTATGGAAAGAATAACTTGTCAAAGTCTTTCCATCTCAAAAAAGGTATGGCCACCAAATCATCATCAGAGAGTCTGAGATTACGCTAGCCAAAAATGCTGTCGAAATTAGGGGTTCTTGATCTTAGCTGCAACTAGAATTACCAGGGGAGCTTTAAAAAGTACTTGTGCCTGGCTTTCTCCCCTGACAATCTGATGTAATGGGTCTGGGTGGGTTCTGGGATTTTTCGAAGTTCCCATGTGGTTTTGATATGCAGCCATGGCTGTGAGCTGGTCTAAATAAAGGAAACCAATTTCTGAATCATCGCTTAAGTAGCTAGATCTGTAGATGTAACTCAAATGAGATATTTGTTGGCAAAAAGTTTATTCAAAGCTTGATCACCAAAAATATTTACACAAAACAATACTTTTTCTGCTATTTTCTGCTGGTTACTTGAAATTGACAGCTAGTTTCCTGGGTATCCAGTCTTTGTCAAACTGTCCCGCCATCTCTACTGACAGTCTGTGTCTTCTCTGAACCATTCATCCTTGTCACCAGTTGTAGGGGAAGCATCAGGTATCAAGCTTACCAATCTATGTAGGTTCTTTATTGGTTCTAGCAGTTACACAGACACCAGGCAGGGTAGGCCAGGGCCAGAAATCTTCATGCTTTTTCTCTGGGCATTCTCTCTGACATTCTCTTGTGCTCTCTGATCTTGTGCTCGTGTGAGCTTGTTTTCTCTGAGCCCCATTATCCCCTCTCCTAAGCACAGATGTGCACACTTACACATGCACACACCCACTGGATCGAACAATCATAGGGAAGACACAATACTACAAATGTTGCTTATACAGGCTAGTGGAGGAAAAAGTCTGACTAACTCACCCCTACACTCAGTCAACCTTAGTGAGTAGTTCTGTGGAAAATCATGTCTGTAGTCACAGCAAGTCACCCCAACAGCTGCTTGGATTGTTTCTCACAGAAGATACCCACCTTTACATTGGGACAGATGAACACAAACTCTTCTGACTCAGTAATCAGGACAGATAATTGCATCCTCGTAATTGTTTTCTTTTTTCAGCTTAGGTTCACATTGATGGGAGATGGTAAAATTAGTCCACAAGCCATGTGAAGTTTGCTACTTTGCTGATTAAAGCCTTAATTGATTCGGAATGTTTTACAAATCAATCTCTGAGAATTACTTCAGGCACATGAAAGTATCTTATAAAGAAGTGTTAGCCCCAAAAAAGGTTTTGAACGAGCACCAAGTTAGCAGACAGCCCTTCTGGTGAAGACATTCAAGTTCTCCATGGTATGGAAATGAGTCTTGCTTTCTCCCATTTGTGTTCAAATTACTCATTCCATTTCTTTTTGGTGGAGCCCAAGCAGCAGGGGGTCAGCTAAAACTCTTCAGTTTGAAGCACACAAGTACTCCCTAAACCCCAAATGCCTGTGTTGTGATCACTCCCTCCTGTCAGCGCCATGATGACACACAGGAGACACTGCAATTTTACAAAGATAATAAACAAAACCACGAGTGAATTTTGCTTAAGCACAAACAACAAAAATACAACTTAGGTAACTAGTGGAAAGTGATATTTGATCAATATTCTTTCCTGACCTTCAAGCATAGGGCTGCAGTGACCTTTATGAATAATTGAACATAAAGTAGGTTGTTTACTTATCCCCTGTCCAGGAACTTTAGGACCACTTCCAGCTGACACCAGTACAGACATCCTTTTGTGACCATCTGCAACTATTCCTCAGAGAAGTGAAAAAGAGTTATAGGGCATGGGAGGTTGTCATTTTAGTAAATACAACCTATATGTTCTCTAAAATGGTTGGGTGAATACATATATTAATGAACAGTATTTTGACAATTCCATCATCTTATACTCTGCCCAACACTAGATACCACCTAACTTTTCCAATGTTCAACCATTTGGTAGATGAATATCTATATTTTGTTTTCATTTGGATTTCTTAAATAAAAAATGAGATTGCCCATTTTTTTTTTAAGTTAACTGGCAATATGAACCCATCTTCTATCAACTGACTTGTCATATGTTTTGCTCATCTTCCCCCCCCCTTGAGTTATCTTTTTCATGTTTGTTACCTTAGAACTTAAGACTTTGTTATATTGCAGATATTTTCTTACAGCCTCTCTTGTTTCACTGAACTTTATAAGCCTCTTTGTTAAACAGAGGTTTTAATTTTGAAGCAATTAAATATTTTATCAGTTTCCTTACTGCTTTCAGGTTTTGTTTCTTATAAAGGTCTTTCCTACATCAATATTTTCTAGAGTTTTAACAATTTTATGCTTTATAAAGATATATAAACATAAAGATGTTTATAAACATATATACATTTATATATACATATAAACATATATATTATATATACATATATACATATAAACATATATATATTATATACATAAACATCTTTATATAAACATGTAAAGATATGTTTGATCTACTTGGAATTTATTTTGGTATGTACAGTATGAAAGAGGTGTCAAGGACACTGTGGTTGATCAGTTTTGACTAATCTGTTTGACTAATCCTAGTATTTTATGTATTTAACTTTTCATAATTCTTAATTATTTCTTTTTTTTAATAAATTTTTAGAACTTTTTAAAAATTGATTGACTTACTTCATTTTCTTTTCTCCAGTGATTTAGAAGTCATGAAATCAATTTCTATTTTAGTGTCTGTTCTGAAACTTGTAATATGTATGTAACTTACATTTTACTTACATCTAGACTTAATCAGCAGATATGCCTTTTTCCTGAACAGAGTAATAAATGCATGCTTTTGTTGAAAATTCTTAACATTTTAGTTCCTTATTGATAGTGTCAATGATAAACATCTAGATTTAATAGTAAGATACAGCAAGATATTTTTTACTCCTTCAGCATCAGTTTTTATTGTTTCACTGTTTAAGAACTTGCAGTCATACAAAACTTTACAAGTACTAAGACTTGCAAAAGATATGTTTCTCTGTAAGATATGTTAAAAGCAATTTCAGAGCCTATCCTTTGGAGGCTTATCAACTATAATTTCTGTTATGATTTTTCCCAGCTTTACTGAGATTGACATAAAACAGTGTAATTCTACGTAGGAAATATGTTGATTTGATACATTTATATTATAAAATTGTCACCACAATACTATTAGCTGACACCTCCATCTCATTACATAATTATCATTTCATTTTTATGATGAGTTCATTTAAGAGCTGCTCTTTTAGCAACATTCAAACATACAATGCAGTATTATTATATATAATCATCATTGTGTACACTGGAAATTCTTGTTAATTTTATAGATGTTAATTTTATAGTTTACATCATTTTGTAAAAGGATGACCACAATCTTTCCATTTGTCATACCCCAAAGACCCTGGTAACCACCAGGTTATTGTTTTTCTGAGTGTAGCTCTTTTGGATTTTACATGTAAATGATATTATACAATATTTACCTTTCTCTGTTTGACTTATTTCACTTAGCCTAATGACCTCTAAGTTTATTCAAGTTTTTGCAAGAGGCAGAATCCCCTTCTTTATCAGGACTGAGTAATGTTTCTCTCTCTCCCTCTCTGTGACATATTTTCTTTATTCACTCATTTATGAACATAGTTATGTTGCTTCCATTTCTTGGTTATTATAAATTCTGTAATAAACATCAGCATGAAGGATATCTATGAGATCCTGACATCAATTCCTTTGGATACATAAATATGGGATTACTGGGTCACATGGTTATTCTACTTTTAATTTGTTAAGGAACGTCTATACTGGTTTTCATAGTGGTTCCACCAATTTACATTGTCATCAACAATGCACACAGGTTTCTTTTATCCATAATCTTATCAACGCTGTTGTCTCTTGACTTTTTATAAGTCGTTCTAACAGGTGTGAGGTGATATCTCATTACAATTATGCATATTCCTAGTGATTAGTGATGTTCAGCATCTTTTTAAGTACTCCTTTGACCATTCATACATCTTTGAAACATGTCTATTATTGCTCCTTTGGCTATTTTTTAATTGGATTTTTTGTTCTTTTGCTACTGAATTTTAAGAGTTTCTTATATTTTTTGGGGGATAGTAGGCTCTTATCAGAGTTGATTAGTCAATATTTTCTTCCTTTGTGTAGATTGCTTTTATATTTACTGACTGGTTCTTTGCAGCAAAGAAGATTTTAAACTTCACATTTATTATCATTCATTTACTTTTGTTTTTGTTGTTTGCAATGTTGGTGAAAAATTTGTCAAGATCAATGTCAAGGAGCTTTTTTCATATGTACTTTTTAATGGTTTTATAGTTTTAGTCCACCTTGAATTAATTTTTGTGAATGGTAAAAGCCTCTAGTCTCATTCTTCTGCAGGTGGTTCTCCACTTTCCTCAGCATCATTTACTGAATACTGTCCCCATGCCCCACATTTCGGCTCCCATGTCATATACAACTTTGAGAATTGTTCTTTTCCATTTCTGTGAGAAATATCACTAGAATATTTATGGGAATTTCATTGGATCTATAAATGACTTATAGTATGGAAATTTTAACATTACTCTTTCCAGTCCATGAACATGGGCTCTTTCCACATCTTTTCTGTTGAATTTCTTTTACTGATGTCTTGTAAAGTTAGTGTATAAATATTTCACTCCCATGGCCACATTTATTCTTAGGTATTTCTGATATGATTGTAAATGAGACCATTTTCTTTATTTCCTTTTCATGTAGTTCATTATGGTGAACAGAAACATAACTGACTTTGTATGTTGAATTTAATCCTGAAACTTTACTGAATTTGCTTCACAATCCTAAGTTTTCCTGTGTAGAATCTTTAAGAAGAATTTCACTTCATTTCCAATTTGGATGTCTTTCATTGTCTTGCCCATTGGTCTGGCTTGGATACCCTGCACCATACTGAATAGGGGTGGTGAGAGTAGCATTCTTATCTTGTTCCTTATCTTTTCACTATAGTTCTTTACCATATGTACTAGTCAGTGTCTCCTTGCACAAATATTTCAATTTGGTGTCTCTTGTTCATGGCATTTCCCAGCTATCAGTAATGCTTGGTGAGATGCTCACCTTTGTATTTGAAATTTTACATTAAAATATCTTCAGCATCTATTCAATGCAGTGAGAAGATGAGGTGGATGCTTTTTTGGTAAACTTTTGGGAATTCTTTCCTACTCATTTATCAGGAAATTGAGCTCTTTTGTTGACTCAAATACCAATACTCACAACTCTTATTTTTTTTTCTTATCTAGGATTCCCATGAGATAGTTACAGTCATAACTTTTATTTGTAAGCATACATAAGTATGAACACCACAAGACAAACATGAAGAAGTGCAATGCAGACTACTGCCGAAGGAGCTCTTGGAACTCTGAGATTCCACATTTGTATTCAGGTCACTTTTGGCTCTCAGTATCTCCTACTTCTAGTACCTCCTGCTTTTTATGTAGATTTCCTTTCAGTCTACTTGTCTATTCTTTCTCTTTAGGAGTTCTTTATAATATATATCTTGCCCATGTTCTGCACTCTCTTTCTATCCATCATCTATCTAACTTTATTCTTGTTTCTATTATTTGGAGTCAGAGGAAGAAGTTATGGCAGGTTCTTATTTGCCATTTGACATGAAACTTCAAATACATTCCAATATTTTAAAGAAGAAAATATTGTAGCATAAGATGAAATAGTTACTTTCATATTTTCTAATAAATATAAGCACTAATGTGCAGTTGTATTACTCTTTAATCTTGAGAGCAAAATATCTCTTAAATTGTATTGCATTCTCAGTGAAAGATCCTTTTGACTGCCTTGTGGAACTTTGTTATTCTATAAAAAGCTGATCATTTTCAGCAGTTAGTAGAACATACTTATAATAAATCTTGAGAATATAGTTAAGGAAATGAGAAGTAAATTAACAGTATGGAGTATCTACCATGTTCTAGAAGTTCTATTTATATGATCTGATTTAATTTGCACAAAATTAAGTCATGGAATATTATGTTTACTCACATTTTACAAATGAAGCATCTGAAGTTTGAAGAGTTTGGTAAACTTTCTATAATCACAAGACTTGGAAGGAGCAAAATTGAGATTTGAACTGGGAAAAGGTAACTGCAAAACCCTTGCCCATACTATGCGTACCATTCACTGGTGTCTAAAACATGAGACTTACGATGTATTTCTCAAAGTCTTTATTTCTCAGAATTACAATCTTTATTCCACATTCTTGAATTAAGAAGTGTGTGAAACTTTATCTTTTAATAAAAGTAATGCACACACATATATCATCTAAGTACAAATTTTTTTCAGCAGAGTTTTTGATATTAAAATTCACTTGATTAAGAAAATAGCCCCAAAGATTATGCAACATAAAATAGACTACATTATGAGGTCATTGAGAATAGTCATGTTTGTTGCTATATCCCCAAAACCAGCACCTATTAAATGTCCTACAAAATTGTTGGATAAATGAATGAACAATTCCAATCCATGGTCAGGGTGGCAAACGTTTCCAAAGATTAGTCTGAAAGACAGATTATTTTCCATCATTTCAGCCAAAAAAATCAATATACACACTGGCATCATCCAAATGACAAACACTCCCTTACCGGTGATACGAGGTAAGAAGACAAAATGAATTAGTGTAACCACAGTTAAACTTTTGCCTTCACATGAGTTGATTCACTTTTATAAAGAAAATTTAAAAATGTTTTACATAATCTCAAGATTATGTAGGAAGTATAGACCCACAGCTTTGTGCACAGCTCACCATGAGCAAGAGGGCAGGGTAGCCTGCCTTCTTATTTGGTTATTTACTAAAAAAAAAAAAAAAAAAAAAAAAAATTCTACAAAATGTAGAATTCTGATCCAAAGTAACCCCTCCTTCTCATCCTGTTCAACCAAATTAATTCAACTTTGACTCTACAAGCAATCCTCAATGCCCCAGCATGTTAAATAGTTTAAAGTGCACTTCAAATATATTTCCTATTAAGAACATATTTTCCTCTTATTTGTCAAAATCTGTCAGGGGTATAAGACTTTTCTATTTTATTTATGGATCTTATTCTTTAATAGCCACACTTTAAATCTTATTTTTCTTCCTCTGGGGGTGTCTAAACTATTTAGCCATTTAGCTTCAATGTCCAGTTCTTTTCCAAAGGCCATTTCTTCTGTGCTCACTATGGTTAACTATGAGGAAGGTTTACTGGTGAACTGTGTAAAATTATTCAGAGGCTTTTCATAAATCATAACAAGTTGCCTTACACCAGCAGATCTTACTTAGCAAGTCATCACAACACCTATGTGACTGGCAAGTTTTCATATCAAAGGTATTACTAATCTAAATTATTATTCTACTGGGATTAGTTTTTTCAAAATATATCTCCATTAAAGAGAACACTGGTGACAAAGTGAGAATATAAACATGGGATACAAAGAAGCATATTATGTCTCTATCTTTATGGAACTAGGAAGTATAGATTAGTTTTAACTGAGATTTCAAATATATTTAATACTTATACCATTATTAACATGAAGTAGAAATTAAATATCAGTTTCTGAAGAAATGTGAAAATAGGAAAATTCCTTCATTAAAATGTTAATATTACCAAATAATTCAATTATGAAAAGACTATATCATGTCTTTGAGAGAGACATTGTCTCTAAAAGCTTATTATTCATGGCAGATAGGATCTTTGTCTGCTTTTAACAAGTTTTAAATGCATTTTAATAAAAAGATAATTTTCACTCTAACAAGTGAAAATTCCAATATGTATTGTATGATTTTGAATTGCTAATAATGCAAAGATGTGGTTTTTCCCTAGTTGGTCCTCCAGTTTGGCCAAGAATTCAGATAATCTTTAAGAAATGAAAGAAAGTGTCTTATTTGTATTAATACAATAATTAAGACCATGATAAGATACGTTTTGCTTTACTCAATAACAATTGATTAAAAATAATAATTAAAATAAATCACTTTGCTACATGGCAGGTACTGTTATATGCACTAGACATATTTAACTTAAAATGTCCCTGTGAGCTGATGTCATTGCTGTCCTCATTAGCAATGGGGGAGGAATCAGGGAATGGAGACAAAGGGGAGGGCTCAGGAGCTCTCCAGGAGCAGGGCAGGCCTACCCCTACAGCATGCTGTCTCTGTAAAAGGTTTTTGTCACAGGATAGCAACAGGGAAGAAAATAACACTGATAAAAGGATACTGTCCATGTTTGATCTTGTTAGACAACATCCAAGAAACTCTACCATACTTCTAGTTCCTTCTTACTTATCAATTAATGGTCATTTCAACTTGTGAAAATATATATTATACTTCTTCCAAACTTTGAATTCTCTTTCAAGTAGAGCTAATATGTCACTGTGTTGCCAAACACTGCCTTCATAACTAAAGATCTGCTGACTTTCCTATTATATACTCCCTATGTGAGCTTTGAAACCACTTTTTAAAAAATATTTATTTATGATTCTTTAAACTTACATAGATAGGTACAACAATAAGAAAAGAAACAAATGCTCCCACTTCCCAAGGGGACTGTGAACTGTAATATAGATAATATAGTTCCCTATCAGCAACTTTCCCATGTATTAGGAGAACAGCTGCCCTATCAGAATCATCTGTCAAAATGAATTCTGTATTCCTGCTTTAAATTTAAAATCCACTAGTCAGTATAAGGTTCAAAAGATCTTTCAAATTCATAATGTTTTCTTATGATATTCTCTGAAGTCAAAAAAAATCAATCAATGAATGAACCCACTCAATCAATCAATGAATGTAATACCCCTTATGTTTAAACAAGTTTTCCCTCAACTTCCTGAATGAACTTCCCTGGTAAGTTTCTTTTTCCCACAGAGGCCCAAGAAGTTTAGTTTCTTGGCTTTGGAAACTATCACGTCCATTCTGGATTCTGCACTAAGTCCTGTGCTTTTCCCAAGGGTCCAGAACCAAAAAAAGGGGGCATGAGGAAGGAGTTCAAACCTTGACTTGAAAGACAAGGCAACCATGGAGTTATTGTAAGCTCTTAACAGAGGCAGTGACAAGCCCGGAGAGCTGGTCATGATTTCAGAAAAAAGACACACAAAAGCCATTTTGAAGATGTGCAGGCAGGCACAGTCACTTAGGCATGGCTTTGTTCAAATAATAATCAGCACAGGTAGAGGGGTACATTCATCTGGGGAGAGAAAGTTGGGATGGAAAACTAAACTTGTAAACCTAGGCTGGGAATAGGGGTGAAGAGGCTTCAATACCAGACCAAGGAGTGAAGAATCTAAGTTTTGAAAAAGGGAAGGTGAAGTTTTAGAGAGAACTCTATTGTTATTGAATATTGTCACCTGAGTGGGGGCTGGTGGCTGAGGCATCTACCAGCTATTGGAGAGGGGGTTTGTTGAGAGCTGAATGTAGGGTACAAGAGAGGACAGATGAGAGAGATGGACACAACCAAAGAGGTTGGGGCTGAATGAAAGTATGCATTGTTTAGCAAATTGTAATGATTTTATAAGTTTTTACAAAGGCTTTTGACAAAGGAAAAAAGTGGCTCAGGCAGGCACAATTTAGGGTGCATTTTAAAGGAAGGCAAATGGTGAGGGGGTAATAAAATTGGTTAATAAATTAATTTTTGAGAGGTAATTGGGGGCAGAGGGATAGCTCACAGGTGGTTACTACTTTTGTTAAGAGGGATTTTTATAGGTAAATATTTTTGGAGGGGCAGTGGTGCCATTACATCATTAGAGGATTTTAACACTAGATTTTGTTTTTAGTTTGCCGGAGGCAATTAAAGCAAGATGGAGCTTGCTCCATCTTAACCGAGGTGATGCGTTAGTCCTGAGCACTGGCCTTCAGATCAGGAGTAAGGTGTCCCTTGGGAAAATTTTAAATTTGGGCAGTTTTAAGGGAATCACTTTTCAGATATTCAACTTCCATCTCTGTTCTTTCCAGAAAACTATGCTGCCATCTCCTGATCTCAGGCCCTCTTTCCCACCTTCCTGTCACCACTGACCTTCTCCTGCTTTGAACATGAAAAAATAGTTCTTAGACTAACTAAAAAATGCAGTAGGTACCAGAGGGTGGGGAGGTTTGGGCATGACATGCTGGGGCACTGGTGGAGGTGAGTGAAGCATATGCATGAAATAGAGAAGTTATATGGTCATGTCAACAAATGGCAAACCCAGTAACATTTTATTAAAAGTAAAAGAAAGGTATATCTCAACCCATGCTGAATGCCAAAGACTTACCATGTGGAATAAAATCCTTCTGGATACCAAAATGAAATAAAGCACTTGAAGTCTTTTCATCAGGGTACCAAGCGATAAGTGCTTCTGAATCCACCTCATTGAGAATTTCATTTCCAATTAAAATATTATACATTTATTATTTATGAAATCTGTAGTGCACTATGGTACTTTGATTGATTGTGTCCTTAAAATCATCATCATAATAACTCGATGCGGAATTGATTTTTTTAACAGCTTATGGTCACTGGAGATACATAAATTTCAAATGCAATTTATACATGCCATATGTGCATGTGTGTATACACATACATGCCTAGGTATGGATAACTATGGATGTATGTAGTCAAAAAACATGATTTTGTGATCAGTGAGAGATATAGGAGGATTATTTTTGGATAAAGTTCCACATGTGTTGTTGGGGTGTAGAACTCAATAATATACAGCACTACCTCCAGCTGTCAAAGAAAATATTTTTCATATACTTTTGAAATAGATAATGGTATGAAATCACTGTGATAGATATCCCAGTGGGGCCATTTAGAAGACGATGTAACTGTTTAATCTTTTATGTGTCAATATTTGTAATAAATATTCCTCACAACAATCTACACATTTGAAAAAGTTTTAAAATTGTGCAAGACTTTCAAAAATTATTTCAGAAGGAAGCATAGCAGAGTCTCTGAAGAGTGTCCTGGTCTAGGAGAGATGACACAGGCGTGACCGTGGGGTGGGGAAGAGAGGCTCCCAGAGGCTGCCAACCTGGGCTCCAGAGCTATGCACGCCAGTTGCCCATCTGGACCCAACACCTACAGGTCCTGGGTTCTGCTGGTCATATTCCAGCAGTCTGTCTGGCAAGTCTCACTCTCTCAACTTAGCACAGTGTCGGCTGCAATAAAGATGAAAATGGAATGTTGTTCTTTTTAGAAATAAAATTGACAGAATTTGGGGATTTAGTGGAACTAGGTGAAGAACCAAAGTTTATCCTGTGACTTCCAGCTTTACAAAGATTCCACTGATAGTTGTGAGCAAGAAGTCAAGACTTTGGATATATAGACAGCAAGCCTGAGGAGTTCATTCAGCTGACCCATAGCTTACACTTGTGAGTCCCAGAAGCAGAATTCAGAGCCATCAGAGCATCTTTGGGAGCTTCTGGCTTAAGTGCTCACATCAACAGAGAAAAGATGGGAAGCAAGAGCAGCTTCTAAGAAACAGTATTTAATGGGAGCGCAGGAAATAAAAGATCTCAGAAAATCCCAAACAGGAACTGCCACAGAGGTATAAATCTGAGAACACAGGATGTGGAAGAGGATAGCCAGACTTGCGTGAGGGCCAGAAAGGAAGACTGGTGCCAGCTTGAGACTTGGAGGAATGGGTGAACTTTCACCTGCAGGTGGCAGCTCTAGGGGGGAACAGACACAAAGTGTGCCAAAGAGGGCCACTGAGTAAGGAGGCCAGGAGGGAGTCAGGAGGGTTTTGCGATGGGTCCCTTGGGGTAAAGGCACAGTTCTCCAGGAAAAAGTGGAGTGCAAGCTTATGGACTTCCAGGGGATGGTAAGAGGAAGGAGTAAATAGAGCCATACTTCTGGAGAAGACTAGGAAATGGCGGTGTTGAGGCTTGAATAGGAGAGGGAATACTCCACTGGAACACAAGGGGAGGTTAAAAAAAAAATGAGTCGCGTACATATTTTTGGAGGGAGTGGATAAAGTGGTGGCTGGCTTCCTTTTTCTCAAACTATCAGGAGAGTGAGGTGTGTGGGGCGGAAGGCTTCAAAAACATCAGCTGTGATTGCAGATGAAGGTTCTATATTATTATCAGAAATGACCTATCACTAGATAATCAAATTCCTTAAACAAACATCCTTCTCCTTTTAATATTAGAGGGCAGAATTCCCTTAACACATTAGAATTCACACCTTACACTCTACATATTTTTATGCAATAAACATAATTTATAAAAAATCTTTACTGAGATTCCTTTAAACAGAAAATTAACTGCATACCCAAAGGGGCATGCCTACATATTTTTCTTTTCCTGTATACATGGGTATATGCACACATATGGTTGGGATATATGTCCCTCTGAGCTATTTTATTATTCAGTTCATGAAATTAAGAGAGCGTCATTTATCAGCAACCTAAACTTATAGTTAATAATATTTCCAGGGCTCCTTCCTCCTGGTATGTGCAAGGTACTCTGATTTACTTCAAACAGAAATACATATGTGTTATCAAGAAATACAAACCCACCCTTCTCCTTCAAGTAATTGGGAATATGGTCTAAAATTATTAAATTGGGTTTCTGCAAAATTGAATATAGGAGAGCAGCTCAAATAAAATATCATTTCTACTGAACTTATTCCAGAAACCACAATTTCAATCTGTTTATAATGACAGTCCAGTCACTTTCTAAGTGTATCCAGTAATTTTCTATATTCACTCAGATATATTATTTTGCTTTTATTATTTTGGGGGCTCATATAGAAAGCAACCTATTGAAGGTTAAATATTCACTGAAAATGGAATTTCTTTTTAGTTGATGGGGCTGTATTTGTTTATAAAATGCACAGGGTGAATCCATCTTTAAGGGAGGCCACAGCTTAAGAGACAGTGTCAACAGTGGGCTTCATTTAGGACTAGCTGTGTTCTGCTTTCAAGTCTTCCCAGCACACCCAACATGGACAAACTTCAGACTATCTGACCAATTCTACAGGTAACTCTTTTTGCTCCATTCTTTTGATGGGTGACATTTTACCTCCTCTCATCTTCCATCCTGAAAGCCTCCAACTCAGCTTCCTTCCTTTTCTGAAGTCTTCAACCTCCTATCTCCATGTGAACCTTCCAACTTGTTGTTCTCGATCCACCCTTCTCTGAAACTGTACTGAGCTATGTCCCTGGGTCAGGCAGGAAAGTGCCAGAGTCATTCTTTGTACCTTGCAAAATACCAAATATATGTGAAACATAAATTCTGACTAAATTAACTTTCATATAAAAGTCCTCTTCTTGAAAAGAGAAATTACAAACTTACTTAATGTGCTGATTGGATTGATTCAGGAGGCTCTACTTATAATGGATCTTGAGTATAGGATCACATGTTTCATGAACATCAAGATTCTTCTGTAACCAGCCCAAATCAGAAATGAGATAAATAGGTTTGACTTTGATCTTCAAAACCTCATGCAAGCAGTGATGACTTATGTGTGGCTATCAGATTGGAGAGCCTCTTTTGCATTAAAACTATTTTTAAAAGTTATTTCTCTTCTGTCTCTCTGACATGCACACATACACACAAACCATTCATTGTCAGTATTAAGAAAGTAGGCTTTTCTTTGGTATAGTGAAATTTGGTTTCACAGTTCTCTGTGAAAGAGGTAATTTTCAGGAAGCTGAATATCTGGGGAAGACCAGCAAGGAATCCACTCCAAGCATGACTGTTTCCGGAGCCTGGGTAGAACATCTGGGGGTCCTCCATGTCAGCACACTCAAGGTCCCTCTTTGATGGGCCAGAGGAGCATATCTGAGCCCCCTCAAGTTAGCACAGCTCAGGGTCTAAGTCATCAGATTTGGGGTAAACTTCACTGAGTCTTCTTAGCTTTCCATCTCCCTATCCATTCACAGAAGTTCCCCTTTATCTTCAGTCTTTATTAGTTATGATTTTGATTGGCATTCTATATTGAGCTGAGAAAACATTTAATCAGCATAATGTTTATATAAACCTCTGTTCACATTCTTCACATATTTGTTCTATACACATTTATTCATTTTATTTAGCTCATAAAATCAAAGTGCAAAGTTTATCAGGTTCAAACTCCTCATTTTACAGATGAGAAGACTGATCCCTATTCCAGGTCCCTAGCAGCCAAAAAGCCCACACAGCTTCATCATAAGGTGAATTCTCTAGGAAACAGACTTATGCTCTGGATCCTGAGACCAACTTGATAAAAAGGCCCTTTTATATAATAACGTCTGAGTGTCTGTGATAATATTGTTTCAGTTCTAAAAGAAACTAATTAATTTTCATCAAAAGCATTATGAATAAAAAAAATCAAATGTGCTGAAAAATGAATTAAAACTAATGAAGGAATATCACCCATTGAAAACAGGTTGATTTTAGTTAATTCAGAGAAGAAAGAGCCAAGTTCTATTTCGCAGGTGATAGGATTTTAACAATTTCTTCTCCACAATAAAAGATCTCTTTTAATAGCTAGAGACAAAGTTAATAAATCACATCCCTCTGTAGTCATAAAGAAGCCAGGATATTCAACTTGGTCCAGAACACAAAGCAATGTAAACCTATGCTATGCAGAATTCTGAAGTAAATACCAGGCAACAAGGAGTTGAAGAAAGTGATTCTGTTTTTCCATTAGGCTCCACGCAAAGACTGGATCCAGAGCAAGGTGCAAGTCTGTCAGCTCACCATGTTCAAGAAGTCAAGTGCACCGGAGAGTCAAGTATACACAAGTCACAGAAGCAACTCTATCATAAGTACCCAAAAGGCCCTAATTCCTAGTCATATTTCTGCTCCCCCCCCAAAAAAAAAAAAAAAACAACACACTGACTGAGGGGGTTAGCGCAAGTTCTAGGTGACTCTTTACCAAATAGGGTGTGACCTGCACCATGTACCTCTGCTTGGTTGACATAGGTTCTTCTGAGAATTCTTCCCTAAAGAGGCAAGTTCGGTTTTCATTGGACCCCTACAAATATTCATAGTGAATTCTTATGTGGTACCATAGTGGTACCTATGGTGATACCATATCCATTTGCTGTACAAACTCTGACATCCCTGTCTGCACCTGGGCTGAGGATTGTCAGGGATCTCCTGTGAAAGGATAAATAGGAGTGTGCTCCCTCACCCTTGGCCAGAATGCTGATCTGGGTGATTGGTCTGATGGGTGACCCAGGCATTCCTCAAGCATCTATTTGACAAACCCTCTACTTCAGCCATTGACTATTACTGGAAGTGGAAGCACAGCAGACATATCAGGGACATCTGGGTTTTAGATAGATTCTTCCCACTCCCTCTGTATAACAACCACCTAGGCTTCTGCTGGTCATCACTAAACTACTCAAGTCAGTACAGTAAGTCTTCCCTTGCCTATTGATTCAGGGACCCTTGTGTTCCCCCTGGTAGTGGCACTGTGCCAGGATGCAGGAACTGTAACATAGCAGAGCATATGGTTTACGGTCCGGAAGTATAACCCTAGCACTGGATCATGGGAAGAATGGTGAAGGACTGCCAGCACCTCTGCTCATGGAGAACACTCATCATCACTGTCCTTTGGGCCACCCCAAAAGGGGCATACTATATCATTCCAGCTAGAAAAGATGTATGTCTGACCCATCTAGACTGTGAATCAGTCTAGATTCCTCATTTCTTTGTCAACTGGTTGTAAGAACCTCTTTCCACTGGGGCTATAGTCACAGGAGTGGGGAGAAGGGTCAGTGTTGAAGAGGCAGGTGGTAAGGGAGCCACGTCATTTACCTTTCCTGTCATTTACTCCTGCTTCTTTATCTGCCTGAGCCTGGTCCCAGGTGTACCATTTTCACCTGACCATCCTTAAGATTTGTAAGATCTGATAATTCTTGGCTTATGATGGGCAAGACTGGGACCTAGTCCTTGGTGCTCATGTTTCTTAGGGCTCAGAAATGCAGTAGAATGAGATACCTGGTCTTCTTAAATAAGGAGTAGTTCTCTGTTCTACAAGGAGTGGTCTTGTTGCAGAACTCAAAGGCCCAAATTGTAACCCTTCTACCTGGGCTTGACACAGACTCTCACAGCATCCCTCTGCAACAAAGTCACCACTAGCACTATTTGATGTGGTGAATCTGCTGTCATCACTTAGAAGTTTGTTCCTAGACCCACTCTTGATCGGACTCCTCTTCTTGTCAAAACTGACAGCTCTCTGGGCCACCTGGTCAGGTGGCCAGAAGTGGTGTTCCTATGGGCTGTATAAACATATGGGATGGGGAAAGCAGAAAGGCACTCTCAGGTCATGCCCACATAAAACTGGTGGTACATTTGAGCACATGGCAGAACAGAGGCCCTGGGCTTGGAGGCAGGTAGAGCTTATGATGAAAGTTTTAGCAGCAACTCTCACTAGGCTTGGCTGCTGGGTATTAACAAACTTTTAGACTTCTCTGTCAACTAACTTGAGACTGATGTTATCTGAGGCCTTTGTGGATTCTCTCTAGAGACGTCTTCCTCCAAACCAGAATCACTTGGAGAGCTTGTTAAAACACAACTTCCTGGAACCCCCTCCCAGAGAGTCTGGGTTGGGATCCTGAGAATATGCATGTCGGGCAAGATGCTGCTGCTATGGCAGATCCTTTAGCCAACTTTGAGCAACTGTGCTCCAACACTTCTGAGGAGTGTAACTCTAGAATGTTCTTCTACCATCAGCAGCATCAGTATCACTTGGGATCTCCTTAGAAGTCTTGGTTTTCTCAGATGTTAATGTCCTTAATTTGCTTAGGCAGAATTTAATTTAGCAGGACTGAGATGGAGTTCAACATTCAACATTTTTAATAAGCTCCTAAGGTGATGTTGATTTACTGGTTCAAGGACCACAATCTGTGTTTAGTTCGATAGTCCATAACCTTGACTGTACATTAAAATCACTTCAGTGCTTTAAAAAATGGTCTGAATCAGACTAGGTGATCACCAAGGGCAGCGAAGGCTAAGTGAGTTATCACGGATTTAGCCTTCTGGCCATTAGCCCCTCCAGTACCTGAGGTATCTGCCCTCCCCAATGACTGTCCATGCCTAGTCCAGTGGTGCGTGCATGTGTAAGTGGGCCCACCTGGCCCTGGAAGGCGAGGCTAAAAGTGCGCTGTCACCCTGTGGGTGGGGAACACAAGAGAGAAAGTCAGGAAGAGAACACCAGAGTGAGCCCAGAGAGAGTGAGCCCAGGAAGAGAACACCAGAGTGACTCCTTGAAGATTCATGGGGGGCTGGGAGATTCAGTTGCCTGTTTACCTCCCAGCACCTACCTTTCTCCCCCTGCTGCCTGCTTGCCCTACAATTGGTCCAGCATGTCTGCCTGGTGCACTTGTATCCGTGGTTCTCTAAGAGAAAGTTTGTAAAAATCCAACAAGGGCTACTAGACTCTCATGATCCATCAGCACAAGTCAAGAGAGAACCCACCCTGTGTGTGTGTGTGTGTGTGTGTGTGTGTGTTTGCAGTATAGGCAGCTAGGACTAAGAAGCTATGTTAAATACTTTAAATAATTTTTACTCAATTTTGTTTTTTCCCAGCACCTTTTTAGATTTTGCAATGATTTGTTGCCCTTTTTCAGTTAAAGCTTCCAATTTCTTACTTGTTAGTGCCTTTGGCAGGATTTACTTCTTCAGGCTGGACTTCTTTCCTTCCATCTTTCCCTGTGTTTCAACTTTGATTTGCAAACTACCACTTTCACTGAATGTAGTTTCATATAGTTTTGCTGTTGTGTCCACAAAAGAATTTTGAAAAACTATATTCCTGTCCCATATTTTAATTTTACATTTAAGTGTTTATATTTCACTTCTAGTGCATATTAAGTAAAACTTCAGATCACTTTTAAATCCTCAGGGACTTAAACAGTTATGACTTGATACCAACCATCACTGACTTTTAACTTTCTTTTTTAATAATTAGAAATTTTACATCCTTTTTTCTCTTCAGTTTGTGTACTTTTATTTACAGTAATATATATTTTGCTTGAAAGTTTTATCACTCATATATGCTTCTCTTCATAAAAAGCGCTATAATCCATTTTTTCCAAATTCATGTGATCCTAGAACCTAAGATGTTAAAAATTTTATGGGTTGATTAAATATAATTAATAATAATTATTAATAAGACCAATATATGTCATTACAAATTTTGACAAGTATTGAATAAAAAGGTAAAATTTTATTAGAAACTCATCTCTTAATAAGATGAATAGGATTGTTTTCATAATTGGTTCTTGCATTCATGGATGAATGTTAACTCTATCTAAAATGAGAAAGTATTTAGCATCAATTTTATTTCTATTTGTCATTTTTATAAATGTATGCACTGAGAAAACTAATTTTCATAAATAAGTAGATGGGGATGGAAGGAGTTTTGTTATAACAATGTTACTCGATTCTTTGACATCTTTCTGACTGCTATACCCAAAATTACATAGCAATTTATCATCAAACATTCTTTGAAATGACTAATCTATTAACTGACAACTTGATTAGGTCCTCCTTCAATTTTGTTGAAAGCTAAGAACTGTAAGCCACCTGATGTGCAAGGGTATTTCTTACCCAGTTATTAAAGTCATCAACTTTCTCAAAGTGACCCAAACATTTGAAATTACCCTTTATTCTGCAAGTAAGGGCTTGAGAACTCAGAGTAATGTGCCAAGGAAGACAAGGACTTGGTGGAAGGAATGCCTTTCCTTTGTAAGGTGGAGAAACAACTATGAAAAGGCACATTGTCTGTTGCAGACACTTTCTCAGGAACATCAGTCTAGGAAAGAGTGCTTTTGGAAATTTAGGATATGGATACTAAATATCCTAAAACTCTCATCATTGAAAACTTTAGGAGTAACTGATCCCTGAATTGAAAGTCCCTGATACAGATTAAACCACTGCCTGCTATAGTACTTGCTATGGAAGGAACTGTGCCTCCCTCATTCCTGCCCCTGTTCATAAGTTGAAGCCCCAAACTTCAATATATTGAAAGCTTGATGTATTGAATGAAGATTGGGCCTATATGGAGGGTAATTAAAGTAAAGTAATAAGACTGGGGCCTAAACTCAATAGGACCAGTATCTTAAGAAGAGAAAAAGATACCAGAGATCTCTTCTCCATGTGTGCACAGAATGAAAGACATATGACGACACGAAGAAGCAGCTTCTATCTTCCAGTCAGGAAGAAACCAAACCTTCTGACATCTTGACCTTAGTCTTGCATCCCACAGGACCATGAGAAAATCAGTATCTGTTTATAATACCCAGTCTATACTAAGACAGTTATTTCAACTTATACAACTAAGCTCCTTCCTGTATATATATATATATATATATATATATATATATATATATATATATATATATACATAAGTCATCTACACAACATACAGAAGTTATAAAGAAATCAATTTTATAAGTCATATACTGAATGATTTAGAGGTAAATAACTTACCTCAATAGTGCATGTATAAAAGAGCTCACTTTTTAAAGTATAGTTTGACATATTGGACTTGCAGAACATGGGCACAGGTGTTATTTCACATGACTCAGTCAGATTTGCCCCCAGAAGGACCCTGCCCCTAAGAATAATGAGGCCCATGGCTTGACAGCTGTAATTTTACTGACATGTTCTATTTCTAGCATAATTCATCTCTTGAAAATTTTCCATATTTTCTATATATAAACCTGTGCTAAGTCATATAAATAAGAACTATTGTCAACTATTCCTAGAACAGTGTTCCTTAAACACACAAGCTTAGTTATCTTAATTTTATTTTATCTTTGCTACTCTTTTAAAGTCGGCAAAAGATTAGGAATGAAAGTGGCGGAAACTCAGATGCATAGGGAAATTACTATTCCCTGACTTAGGACATCTCCTAACACAATAAAAGTGTTTGTCTTTTTCTCTCACCAATATAAGCTCTGATGGCTGAAATCCATTTGTCTCAATGGTTATTATATTCCTAACGCTCAGCACAATGTTGGCACTTACTAAGTACTCAATAAATACATGTTGAGGGAATGAATTAGTGTATTTATGGCTAGACAGAGAGAAAGATGAGTGGGTGGATAAATATTCTGGAAGAAGAAGAAGGGATTTAGCTAAATGTCCAGGGACAGGTAAGGGCTGAGCTAGAAACACAGAAGTATGACTTTCTAGGGAATAGGGAACGAAACTGCTTTGGGACAGGAAGTACAGGGACAGAGGCTAATTTAATGTTGAAGTGGAATGTTCAGTAACACAGCAGATCCCAGTCTCAGGGTCCAATGTCCCAAGCACTTTGTTAGACTGGGCAAGCTTCTCCACTGTAATCAGCAGTAGCACATCATCAACTAGATGAGTGATATTGAGACAAAGAAGAAAGTCAGAGGCCAACAAATTCACAAAATAGAAAAAGTGTCATTCATCAATTAATTAAAGACACAGGGACAAGCCTTCTGTTTCAGGACACCTTACTAAATCAATCAAAGAAACTAGAAAAAATTAGAAGATAATTAGAATTTTAGCATCATGGTGCACTGAAAAGCACTTTACACAAATGTCCACCTTACAAGGAATTTCCACACTGGCCTTCAGATAATAAATTAAGCTGATACCTGAAGCTGCCAGATCTCCATGAGGAAAAAATGGCCCCAAACCAAACCAAGCCCAAACTAACACTGTTCCAAAGGACATAGGAGGGTGAATTCTCACATCTAGGGGTAAGAAGAACATAAAGGAGCCAAACACTTATGACTCTAGAGGCAGAATAAGAACAAAACCAATAGGAAGGCATCTTGAAAAGTAAAAGATGGAGAGAGGATCAAAAGTGGAGAGTAGAAATAATGGTTCACTGCAGAGTGGTGACAGATGAAGATGGGGACAAAGCAAGGCCTTTGATTCCTGATGACATTCATTCACTCATTAAGCAAGTATTTATTTATTCCCTACTTGAGAGAACATGGAACAAAATTTTCTGCCCTTGTGAAACTTATGTTCTATGGTAGATAAAGACAATACACTTCATAATAACGACAAAAAGGCAGTAAACCAACCTGTACTCTGTGTACTAGCTGCTGCAGTAAGCCTCTTAAGGGCTTGAGATAAGTGGTCTTTCCCCCTCTAGTTCTGCAGAAACTGTTTTGATTATGGGAGTTTGCTCAAAACTACAGCCAGTGGAGAAGTCATTGTTTTGATCTTGGCTCTACAGAAAGCAATGCACATACATTTGTTTCCTTAAATTGTAGCATATAAGGCCAAAAGAATACAAATCTTACAACTTATGTAGTTGTGATTTTAGGTGGGGACCAAAACTTGGGTTGCAGTTTACTTTCCAAAGATCGCTGGGCAAGAAATAAAGAGTTAGTAACACATGCATTCATGTGTTCAGTCTAAGGAGACACAACCTCTCCATGCTACCCAAGTCCCTTGGGTGAGTTCCTGGAATGAAGGGAGGAAATCTTTGAAGTCTCCTCAGAGTCTTGCCAAGGACACTGAGTATGGGAATGCAGTCTTGCTGGGAGGAATCAGAATTAGAAACAAAGGGAGCAGACAACAGGACAGTAGTTATAGCAGTCCTTAGTTGTAAGAGCACCTTCTAGCCCAAATCTCATTTTCTTAATCATCTCTCTTTAAATGGAAGAAAAGATTAAAGAGTTCTGCTAACAAAGCTTTTCTGGCCTTACAAGCAGAATTAATTGCTCCCTCACCTGTGCTTCTACAACATTTTTTACCTAACTCCATTTCGCTTGGCATTCAACACACTGCTAATGTCATTTTTTCATGGGTCTGTCTCTCCTTAGGAAGAGCAAGTTCAGAGAAGGCAAGACTCACAAGTCTGATTCATTTCTTTTCCACAGCATCAAACATAATGCCTCGCAAATATTAGATGTTCATTGTTTTCTGATTGAAATACAGACATGAAATCTGAATTTTTAAGAGGGGATTATACCCTTGCAACAGCAAGTTCCAACACAGACACCAAAGTCACAGCGCTTCCTGTGTCCAAGCTGGCAGCGGCATCACAGGAATGGTGTAGGGGTTTCCAGAGGAGCATTGAAAGCATGAAAATAGTTACCAGAGTGATGCTAAAGTCACCTTTTTAAGCATCCTCAGTGTTCTCCAGCTTGGGGTGATATCCAAACGACTTCATGACTAACAAGACAACACAGCAGGGTCACCTACCAATCAGAGCAGAAGCCAGTGGAGACCTAGTGGCTTCATATCAGTCCTTTAGGTACAAGCTTACAAGGAGGTACAAGTCAGCTCATCAGAATTGCAGTGTAGGGTCCAAGGAAGTAAAAAGTTATCTTGATTTTTTAATCAAGAGTATGCTTGCTGTCATGATTTTTTAAATGTTATAACTGAAATAAACAAATGAAAGGTTCAAAATACTGCTTGTTTATTTTCTATTTCTATATGATGGCAACATTTTTGCATAATGTTTTCCAAGGACATTTTCTCAATTTAGATTTCCCAAGTTGGCTGAAGGGGTGCACAACCATTTAAACTTTCTGAATTGAACTAATAACCAATGTTCAATCAGCAGATGGTTTCTATCTATTGTTCATGCTGATAGTTAGGGTGTTTCCCAAAGCCTAAGGAAGGAAAGGAAGAAGTGTGAATTCTGCAGCACATTTGTGCTGGAAAGTCCCAAATGAGAGCAAAGCTTTGTGTAATTCAGCACTGTCTGAATTAATATAAGCACAGAGAGACATCCTGACAGGGAAATATATTAGTGTGTGTAACAATCTTCCAAAGAAAGTGAAGGGAAAAGAACAGTATGGTGCATTTAATCCCAGTCAGGATGAAGCTCAACAGAACCTACTATCAGTTAAACAAGCAAACAAATGAATGCCCACGAGACCAGCTGAATGGGTCATCACTGCTGACTTATTTCTTCTCTACTAAAATAATAGTCTCAAATCCACTTTAAAGATTACACTTGCCAGATATTTCTGAACAAGTGGCAACACTGACAGTCGCAGTCATATTTCTTATACCCTCTAATGACCTGCTTTGAAAAACATGGAGTCACACTATGCTCAAAGAATAGCAACAGATTTTGTGCCAAGGAGGATATTCTTGAAGACCATTGAAGGTGAGACAGTATAGGCAGAATAATTACCTAAAACAATAAAGATTCACAGGCAGAAAACCATTGCTAAGAACTCACTAATTAGAATACACAGAAAGAGTTGAGTGTTCATCTTAAGATAAATTTATGATTCATTTATTATTGATGTAAATTCCTTTTAAAAAAACATTTAAATGTTCAGGGTTCTTAGAAAAATGAGTCCAACAGCCTGAATTTGGTAATGGTCTAAGTGGTATTTTACTTTAACAGATATTTTACCTGATTTCCTTCAGGTTTGTTTTAATATTCTCAACCACATTGTAAAGATCTACAATTTTAATTACCTGCTGTAATTGCTTTCTACAAGAGTTGAAGAACATCATTTACAGTAATCAGTAATAAAACATTATGACTAAGTGGTAAAGGCAGACCTGAGCTGTTAGCAAAAGGTGACCAACTGTTAGGGCTACACACACGAAAGCACCAAGTGGATTTAGAATCTTCAACAAGTTTTTAAACATCAAAAACAAATCTATCATCCAAAGCATCCATGACCCAGAGTTTGGAAACCTCAAGCATTCTGAAGAGAAACTAAACAGGTGTTTCTTAATTAGCAGTCTTAGAATATTGAACTCATTCAGAAAAGGAAAAAGAACACTGGGAAGGTATGAGTGAAATTAGTTAGCCAAGACGAGAATAAATGCTGAACATCAGGGAACTGACCATGGCCATCATTTGTATTCACCGACAAACTAAATACAGTTTATCTAAGCAAAACTGTATTTACAACTAACAACCAGTGCAGTGGTCTCATCTCAGTCAATAACCATTACATTGTTTAAGATTTCCCCAGACAAGATGTATAATGGCTGTATGTTAGAGTTTATGAAATGACTGTGAGAAAAATTCAATTTTCCATCCCCTTGTTCATGCCTTCTAAAAATTTCTTATCTTTTCATATCAATTATAGTGACAGAGAGAGCAAAGTTCTTGAAAAATGTAACATCCTTCAGTAATCAGAGCGAGGAAGTAAGTTATAATGTTGAATCACTCTTTCTATAAGTTTGGAAATAATTATGTCTACACATTATGAGCCTACCATGAAATTATCTTAAATTTCTCTATCAACTGCATTCAGGCACATGGGTTTTGGCTAAGTTAAAGAAATTAGATCTCAGAGTTAAGGGTAAAAATGACTGGGTTATTTCTAGTTACAGCTGTAAAACAACCACAATTATAACATTCCTGTGTCTAAGTATATTCTGAATATAAGAATGGGGACATTTAACAAGGAGGCAGGAAGAGAGATAGCTTGGAAAAATCATTAAAGTTGGCCTTGTGGAGGAGTTTGTAAAAAATCTGATTAAGCAAATAACCATCAGTTGATATACTTTAAATAATCATACCATAATTTGGAGAAGTAAATGAGCTCTTGTGGTCTACTTATGGAATCTAACTGACAAATTCTGCCTGGTGAACGTAGTGTCCCATGTGCTTCCCTTACTTCCAGAGAGTAACTTACTGTAAGCAAAATGTGCTGCAATAGTTCATTAGTTACACTTGCAGAACTGGGAGTATGGCTGTCCATGTCAGTCTGACAATATCTAACTCTACCGGCCTGGTGGTATCTCATGCTTTATTGATAATACAGTACCACTATGCTCTCATAAATTGTACTCACTGTTATAATGGTCCCTTAGTAACCACCCACTCAAGTCTCATCGCCTACAGCTTTAAGAAAACCCGTGTTGTAGTGAGCAGTGTTGAAATATGGTCCATTCAAAGATATCTTCGCTTATTGTAAAAGTGCTGTCCTCTATGCTGCAATTTCATGGATAGTTCACTGGGTTTACCTAGATTGAATGTTACTGGGAAAGATGTTGGCATGAAAACAAGATCCTCCCTTTCTGAATCAAAATCGAGCTCTTTTGAGAGTTGAGTGTGGAGAAGTTCCTCAGACACTTAGTGAACAGCTACTTCCCGAGTTTTTTTCCTTCACCTGAACAAGTTGATAGCGAAAACATATCCAGCCTCAAGACACATGTTATTTCCTCTTACAGGGGCAACGAAGTGGTTTGGGGTCCAAATAAATCTTGGCTTGTACTCTCAATCTTTATTTACTACTGTGTGGTATCAATACATAATTAATTTCTTAAGGTTTGATGTCTTTAGTTTTGAGGTACGGTTGGTAATTAACTAAGTGGGTACTGTGACATTTAAGAGGGAAAATATATTTGAATATCTATCTAGAACTCAAAAAGTGTGAGGGTCCTTCTTCTAAACCTATGCTCTCAGAGAATCATCTGATTACTTAAATCATAAATCACTTATAAATTATCACGGTTTGGTACAGTTTTTGCTTCTACATCACCTAAAAGAACTCTGTGAAAAATATTTTCCCATAGCTTAAGCTGACAATACAAGTTTATCAAGACAGATTTGAAGGAGCACAAAGTATATAATTTCCAATGTATTCTACCTCTACTAACAGTCAGTATATGTTCATAAAAATATCGTACCACTCCCTTAAATGTCTCCAAAATGATCTATATTTGATAGAATAGTTCCAAGGATTTTATACACATTATCACCCACTTAAAAAAATACATGAGCACTTTCTAATTTTTAATAGAATTTATGTCATTCCTTTTTTTTCTTACTGAACTTGTATTTCCATTCCAAAATTTATCCTAACTTACAATATGCATGATTCAAAGTATTTTATCACCTTCTTATAGCCTTTGGAAAAAAATATATATGAATGGAAATTTTCCCAGCAACCATATGACTCTGGGGTAAAAATAAATTCTCTTCACTGGGTTATTGCTGTAATTATTATTCATACTCAACTGATCAGAAACAACTGAACATAAATTCTCACAAATTTATATATTAAAAACAACAGCAAAACATCACTGGAAATGCATCTCTCTATGCAGAGAGCAAGGTTTACCCTAATTCTAATCCTACATTTCTCTTTTATAGACATAACTGTGGTAAAAATTTGTTCATTAAAAAAAATAGATGACAATGGAAGGATTTTGTTATAAAACTATCTCTCAAATCATTAAACTCTGGGTTAAACTAAAAGGCATGAAGTAGTTTATTAGTAGGAATAGACCATTTGTTGTTCTAATAACACCTGAAATCTCAGTGCTTAGCACATACAGGTTTATTTTTTACTCATGTGAAGTCTACTTGTATGGGGAAGGCTCTTTTTTCCATTTGCCAGTTCAGGTATTGAGCAACTTTCATCTCTAGACTCTGCCATCTCCGCAGGTCACCATGGAGAGAAAAGAGAGAAAGAATGTGATGTGGTGGCTGTTAACACCTGGGCTGAGGACCACACACTCATTTCAGTCACATTTCATTGAACAGAGTGAGTCACATGGTCTCCCCAGCTGCAAAGGGGCTGGAAGTGTCTTCCTGTCCTAAGAGCATGTGGATTCGCTACTAGCAACTGCCAAGGATAATTTATAGTGAAATGTAACCTCACAATGACTTTAGGGCCTGCTTCATTTTGTAGATGGCAAAGCAACAAAAGCATTTTAGTCTATTAAATGAGTTATTTCTCCGGTTACTAGAGGATTTCATTTTCTCAGTTCAGACACTGATACTTAGAAGTATCCCTTTGTTTGCCTGTAAGAAAGAGCTGGGTGACTTGAACCCAGTAAGACGAGGGCTATTCTAAAACTCAGGCATCTTCATGCAGATTTGAGTTTGGGATGAGAATACAAAAGTCTTGGGAGAGATTTCCCCCTAACTCAATGGCCTGCTCACCCCCTTGTGTACTCCTGGAGATACTGATCACTCATTTTGAAGACTGGTGATTTGGGAAATTGGGGATATTGAGCTATTTAAATTGTTAAATTTGTTAAACAAATTCTAAGATTTCAAAATCCTAAGATTTACCAAGGGTGGAATTAAGCTGAAGTAAATCACAATGAAAAGTGAGACAGCTTGGGAATGTGGAGGAATAGCAAGAACAGATGATGGAGATACTTCTATTTTGCTTTGTGGGGATAGAGAGAGAATAAAAGCCTCTTGCTCCTTTGGTCAAGAGCTGACATTTGTACTATTATTCTAAACTTCACTGTATCACACCTCAACCAACCCATATATACTTATATTTGTGATGCAGAAACAAAATATCAGAACTAGAATCTGTATTTATGTTTTTAAACCAAAACTGTTGCAAGAAAATGAATGCTTAGTGCTACTGATCATGCAGATCAGGTCTATCAGGGGAATGGTCCATGCCTCAAACCATATGCGAATGGTTTCACATCTTCCCAAAGAGAGATGTGAAAGTTCTCCTTTCAAAGAGGTGGATGGGATGCCTTCAAGTGTCTGATTGCTTTCAAAACTTCCCCATAGGCTGTGGTTTCACCTTTATCTAGGCAGGCGGATTTATGACTTTGTTTATTTAGCTTTAACTAAACTAATTCTTGGAGAACAGACAACTGGATACAGAAGTGTTCCCGAGGAAAAGCAAATCAAAGCAAAACAATTGCATAACTTGTTAGCAAAGCACAGATGAAGGAGACAAACAGCCACACTGAGTTACTAGAAGGAGCTCTTCATCAGCCACATCACAAGATAAACAGTTCTTTGTAATCAGATGCCATAAGAATCTGGTCCAAAAACAACTTTCTCAGAAAGAGCACGTAAAGTATGGGTCTCTCATCATAAAATGTATATTGTGCCATGAGATACAAACTAAAGATCAAAGGAATGAAACTTAAATGATTAAACAGATACTTATAATACTTTTCATTTCACCTTCATCTCTTGCATGGTAGTCACCTGCTTATCATGTATCAACAAGTGGGCACACACTAGGCATGAATATGTGAGGCTTATTTACAGATGCAGCGCCCAATAAAAGCTCTCCTGACCATATGCTAGAATTGGTTTTTGTCTATACCAGCCCCAGGATGTGGGGGGCAGTGTGTGCCTATGCTTCGTGAAACCCCACTTAGCAGGTTCAACATGTGCTACCTGATGATGCTCAATATTTACTGTAAAGGACACTACCTATGTTTCTGAACATTCTGACAGTTGAGTCCCTACATGTTTTATTATCTAAGTTTCATTTAAGGTAGTCATTTGTGATACGGATACTGTTTTCAGGTTGATTTTTAGTATTATTTCAAACTATTCCTCCTGCTTTGGGAATCTAACCCATGTCAGAGAACATCTGAAAGACTGAAGTCTGCTCCCCTTTAATGCTAACGACACAAAGGAAATAAGATTGCATTTTGTCTGGGCACACAAAAGCCATGTTTTACAGGGCAGTTCTCTTGGACTGTTCATTGCTCATAAGCATTATTCTCGGGGAGGCACTTTCAGCTACTAGACACACATGAGGTCTGCAGTTAAATTAGCATTATAGAGGACAAAAGAATGTTAAGTGGTCTTCAGAATTAAAAGCAAGGGTTTGTCAGCCTGAAAGAGGATCAGTTGAAATGATATCCTATCTGCAAATGTTGTTTGAAGAGGAGACATTAAAATGAAAGGGGTGAGAAAAACAGGAAAAAGAGAGGCAGTCATTTCTTTTTTAATCTCAACTTCATCCCTAGTAGAGAATCTCATTACACTGAACATTCTGAATATTGGATCAGACCTGATGATGGGTCTAAGGTATGTACAATGGCCTTTACACAATGATGGACTAATCACTCGACAGAATTCTCATTGCCCAACTCTATTTCCCTCCCTCTCTTTCTAAAGAAAAAACTCTGATTCATACATTAATTCAGTTTGGAAGATCTGATCCACAAAAGTTAACTCCATATAAAATCTTCAAAGTGGAAACCAAAAACAGGTTGACAGGTTTATAAAGCTTGCCTGGATTTGACCTCAGAATAGAAATGTCTACTCTCAGGCAAGTTCAGCCCATTCTTTTTCTGGTGTGCACCTGAGCTGCGGGATCCAGCCATGAAAAATTCATGCAGGATGCTTCAGCAGTCCCACCTATGTCCTTAACATCTGCTGGCTTCACGTCACATTAAAACTTCAAAGTGAATCCACCCCGGAGATGGCAGCCAGCTTTCCCTCGTAGCGGCAGAATGAAGAGTTCAGAAGAGTCCTCTCCTTTCTGACAGGAAATATCTGTGCAGAACATGCTGCAATTTATCTTTTTAACCATATAAAAGGGGAGACATGTTCAAAGATAACAATGCCATCTACTAAACATGCACAAAACAGCAGGCAGTACCATTATGGGACTGCCTTTCACTTCTAATTGCCATGCTTTAAAAATATTTATTTATTTTAATCTAAGCCCTCTTTACCTCTTGCTTCCCATAAGCTTCAGAGGGAGCCAAAATATTTAGCAACTGAAAAGGTGGTGAGATTTTGAACTCTCAAGTGCATAGCTGGTAAGGAAAACACATCATTTCCTTCTATTAGCTGAGCAATCATGTACCAATCAGTCACCTGTTTCATGACAGGGCTGGGCTGTGTGTTCATCTCCTGGTCACAAGGCTGTCCTGACAAGGAATGGTCTCCTAGTATAATAGGAAACCAGAAGTGGGGCCACGTGGTGCTCTCTAGTTTTAAATTAATTACAGTACAGGAATTTAATTTCCAGTACCTACCACCTTGATTGTATTCACTACTTCAAGCTCCTCTACTTTATCCTCCCGATGCAGGGGAAAAATTTATCTTCGTTAAGTGATAATTGACTGTAATATCTTTTGATTCTTCAGAAATGCTGGCTGGCAAGTTTTAAAATTTTTTTCATCCATCTTATTTGGTGTTTTTACAAAGCGTATATCAGAAAAAAGATGTTGAAGTCTGCAGAACACAGTATATCTCAGTACCAGGATCGTGAGGTCTCCAGAATCTCTAATTCCACAATATATCTGCAGAGCCTGAGCCCTTTTTTAGTGTTTCCTTGCCTCATGAACTGCTGACAGTGGGGTCCAGGATGGCAGCTTCCTCTGGCACAGCAGTCCCTGCTGTCCAGAAAGCAGCAAGATTTAAACACACATGCCTGGGGTTTTCTGCAGATTTATCAGGACTTCTGATCTTTTAAGGTTTTCAAAATAGAACTTCTAGTGAGACGATGCATAATTGGGTGCCATTAACTTTTTGCTAAATCCAATATGTCAACAATCAGGTTCTCCTAAGAATTAAAATAAGGTTGTTCCCTCAACCTCCTTGCTCCTTACATTTTACCTGTCCCAATGATGAACAAAGAATATACAAGGAAGCAGAATGCTGGTTTTCTCCTAAGACTTAAAATAAGTCTGTCCATATCATCAGCCTCCTTATCACTCACCTTCTACACATTTTACCTGCCAATGAAAAGATAAAAATATACAAGGGGAAAAATGCAAGGCAGTTAATTATAATATTTATGAGCTGCTTCCAATATAGTTCTTGGTTGGAGTGCTAACTGAAATTATTAGAAAAAATTTACATATTCCAATTATCTAACACCATGGCATTGCATGGGAATGTACAAATTCACTGTAATAGTTTTATTTTCTACTTTAAAAAAATAGAGTAGGCATATAGAAAACTATCAGGTACAGTCTATTTCACAGTTTTATGATATTAGCATTATGCTAACCAGAGTATCTGTAGAATTCTGCCACACTTTTCTAACAGACTGAGGTCAATTTCCTTGTTTTCTATTCTGATTTGACCTCTTAACCATCATCCTGTCATATATATTACAACTTAGTCCTGAATTAGATTTTCCAAACAGAATGAATAACATTAATTATAAAACTTAGAAATTGTTAGTCATCACAATCTATTGGATAATAGAATTTCCACCTTTTACTATCAGCATTGAAATAAATATTCTGATAAATGTGATTGATTTCTACTATGACTTGGTTCAGATTATTTTAAAGAGCAATCCATCATATACTGAATTTTGTGAACTCCACACCTAATCAAAGGGTATAACTCTCCAAAGCGTTACAGAGACCAACTCTGTATTACTCTATGGCCTGGTGATCAGGATTCAAATTCTAGGCACTAAAATGATGACGGTGACTCAGGGACACTCAACCAGGACAGTGCAGGGCACCTAAGGGCACACTCAGTTCACCCCCACAACCTCCTGACCTAGAGTTGGCTACATTCACTCAGTAAAACCTACTGGGCCTAAAGTAATTATATCCATTGAGGACCAACAGGAACAGATACTATGATGATATTTCAGCTATAAAACAAGACTTCTGAAATGGCCTGAAGGAGAAGATGATATTCCAGCTATAAAACAAGACTTCTGAATGGCCTTCAAAGTAGTTTTTAAAACATTTGAAAGTAATTCATTCATTTGCTGGCATCATTGTTAACTTTGAACGGCATTTATTTCCTCCCCACAGGTATAGTTCCTATAGTTCTCTTTACCACCGTAGCACACCTGACCATCACCATTGTCCCTCATGCTTTTCCCCCGTCCCCTTTTCCCCCCTCCCCTGCTGTATGCCTCAGATGTAGGGTCATACATACACAATGGGATACTGTTCAGTGTTCAAAAAAATCTATCTATCTATCTATCTATCTATCTATCTATCTATCTATCTATCTATCTATATCTATATCTATATATAAACTCAGGCCATTTGCAGTAACATGGACAGAGCTGGAAGGGATGGTATTATTGGAAGCAGTAAGTCAGAAGGAAAAAAGACACATATTAGATATTTTCACTTATGAAGAATATAGACCATCTGAACAAAGGGTGAGGAAAAACTATTTTTTAAAGGATAAAATCTGTGACGTAAACGGAATTAATTTATCTATAACATTTCATAATATTTTGAAATTTATAACCATTTCCCAACTGTATTTTCTCAGAAGCATGATCACTGCACTTCATACCATGAAGCTTCATGCCGCAAATATCTAGTGACATACCCTCTGAGATTCAGATTTTAATCTTGGTGTCCAGAGTTCTTACTTCTGATCATTCTCCTCTCCTCTGCCACAAATGCAATTTATCTGGCCCTCTTTTAAAGACCAATCATTTAAACTAATTTTTCTCAAACTAAACTAAATTTTCCATAAGGAAACTGAACATGAAACTGGGATAGGTGTATTTTTACCCTGTTTCAGAGTTTTAGTTAAGTCATGGAGAAGAAATTATCAGCTGATTATGCTAAGACATTGCTAATTTCCACACATTAGTATAGATATTGTCTCAAGATTTTGTTATTAAATAAAAAAATGTAACCTGTGCTCATTCTAGTCTCAAATAAACCTTATGCTACAATTCCTTAATAATCAAAAGACTTTTTGTTGTTACAAAAAAGTACATATCAACAGTGTAGAAATATTTTTTCTTTATTCTCCAAGCAAATAAGATCCTGCATTCAGAATTATCAGTTGTATTTACACTTTTCTGTGTGTCACTTGACAGAAAACAAGTATTGGCACAGGATCAATATTAAACCGCAACCTCTATACTGGCAAGATAAAATTTATTGCAAAATGACTCATGAGACAGTGGTTATTAATGAAATCAGGATTGTATTGCTTTCGAAAATATCACTTGGAATTTCAAAACTCACCTGTTACACTCAATGAAATATATGGGCTGGTCTTGTTTTCCCCATTCCTCTCATTAACAGCCTGCACGTAGTAGGCGCCGGCATCACTGGCCGTGGCTGCAAGTATCACCAGTTGGTTCTGGAGTGTGATGGCTCTGTGTCAGAGAAAGAACAGTGTCAAAGGCACTCTGTGGAAATATCTTAGTAGTAAGACAACTTAACATATTAGGTTAACTAAGACATATTGAAAAATTAAAAACAAACTGCAAGGAGAAATACAAGCATACAGGCTGACTGTATGAGTATGGTGGTCATGGAGTCTTCTCTGGTTCAATCATCAGGAAGGCCTGGGAGCTGCAGGCACTGCACATCCGTACCAACCTTTGGTAACAGGGAGGCAATATTTTGGGACACATCCCTTCTGGGTTTGTTGAAACTCAGAGGTTCAGGCAGGCTAATTAGAGATGCAGTGGTCACAAACCTTTCAAATAGAGGGAGAAAACACCAAAATCTGGACCAAGCCAAGTTAATTTATTATGACTTTCCTGGGGGTCCTCAGGAGAGCCTGTCTGTTATCTATTTCTAGGTGAGTGGGCATAATAGTGTTAACCTCTTTAGCTAAGTTCTCCCATCATCCCAAGTTCCAGGATTACATATTTACATCTGCATCCTAGAAGTACAGACAATCTGTCTACTTGATCCTCATGGAATCCTTCTCCTACATCCAGTTCTCATACAAAAATCTGGAATCTCTGAGATGTATTTGACCTACCTACCATTAGAAACAAGAATACTGAGAATCAGAGAGGTTAAGTTATTTGTCTAGGGTAACACAGCAGCTTAATACCAGAGAGAGGACTAGGTCTTCTGACATGTAGATTGGTGCTCTGCCAACCATTCCATACAAAGACTCTCATCAGATTACTTATTTAAGGAAAAAAAATAAGACAAACCCAAGCAACTTTTAATTAAAATGGGTTTCTTAATAACCTGTGCTCAGGCTATAATTCTGTATTCTTTTTGCTAGTTAAGGGGCTAGAAAGGTAGAATTTGTTTTAAGTAAACAACATAACAAAGGTGAATACACCATTCCTCAGCTGGTGAATTAGGCATTGAAGGCAAAGGCATTCTAAACACCGAAACATCATCAGTCTGTATTCTTTTATCAATAACACCAGAAATATCCTGGGATTCTACGTAACTTGTGTTACTGCCTACAATTCTGTTATCTACAGGGGACAGTTCTGTTTGTTTGTTTTTAAATCTTATATAATCATAGTTTTTCTAAATTCAGATAAACTAATACTTCTAGAAATATTAAAAAAAAACACACTAAGTATATAGCTTCTCATGAGAATTTTTAGAATAATGATAACCCTTTTTTCTTCCTTATGCCTTCTGGAAAGTTTTTATAAAAAGCCTTGATATGTATACATTATATAAGATTGCATTTAGAAGTTATTGCTTATCCAGGGGTCCCATAGGATATATTACAGTTTGAGGTCTCCATATCTAACTTACAAAATTTCTCATTTAACAAAATTTCCCTATTAGGAAGTTTTCAATTTTCAGTCCCATAAAAATATTTCAAAAAAGTTTTACTGTAATTATTTATAACTCCTTTATAGATTCCTTTATAGAACCTTAGAAATTGTTCTATTTTATTTTAGTGTGTATTACACTGGTACCTAAAATTAAATATGAATATTTAGTACACAGAAGTTATACATTTAATAGTACTTAAAGTACTTAAAAACTGAATATATCATAATTTCTTTCTTTAACAGCTGAGTTTTGCCATAGTAATTTTAAGCATGCCTATTATTTCTCAGAATTATTGTATGAAAATGCCCTTTAATTCTTTGTATTATTTATGACACTGTTTCATGGTTATTTAAATAAAGAGCACATGAAGAATAAAAATATTAAAGCTTACATCTTTCATAATATATCTTTACATTTATTTTTTCTTTTAGACTTCAACTTTTATTTAAGTCCAAACTCAGGAAGAAAATCTTAATCTACTGCCAAAAATATTTAATTAAGGTCAATTCCTCAGAAAACTTTATTCTTTTTCCCTATTAACTTTTTCTGAGCATAGAATTTCAACAAAAGAAATTTATCTCATTGATAACAATTAAAATATTTAAAAACCATTTATTATTGAAATAAAAAACTTTCATTTCAAATTCCGATCATTGATGTGATACTTAGGAAGAATGTTTGACTTGAGCTAATGGGTGCCAAGCTTCCACTTGGAATCTTCTTCATTAACAGCCCCAGCTGCTGTTGAGGTACCCACACTTTCCCCAGCCAGTCAGCCAGTGTGTGCGGCAGCTGGCATATTCCCACCAACAGGTTTGGATCCTGATCCTTCAAAGTCAAAGTCAGTAAAGGTACCTGACCGTGGGGCTGTGGCCCATGTTCTGTCTAATTAGGGCAAAGAGAAGAACACATTTGTATGGGAGGGCAGATCTTCTCCCCTTGTGGCATCCTAGTCAAGAGGCAAGTTTTTCATGAGCAGAGGGAAAACAGAATTTTGAGGATCAAAACAAATTATACCAGAGCCTAGAGGTAATGCAAAAGAAATAAGCTAAGAGATCTTTTAACATGGCCCTTTTATGTGTTCATTAAATATTCAGAGAAAGTATTATGTTTCTGAGGTTGAGGTTGATTCCAAACACTATTCTGTATCTCCACAATTTTCTAGTAGCATTGTGGTTTGGGGAACTGACCCCAGCTAGTCTATGTTAATCAAGATAACCCAATTTCTCCACCCAGTGATTGACTAAGGAAACACTGGTGCTTATTGATGACTCTTACTGGTCTGGAGGTAAATAAATTAGTTTTAATAGACTGAATGGCAAGACTTCCATTCTATAAATAGGGATCAGGCCTTTTCTCTCTCCACTAGATGTGAACAAGGAAGCATGCTGTCTTGGATGTTCACAGTGGCAATTTTATGGCCATGAAAGAAATAACCTTAGCATGAAGATGACAATACTGATGGAAGGACAGAGAAAATGGCAATTATCCTGATTCATGATTTTGATAATCAGATGGAGTCAATGAGCCAACCACTGTGGTGAAATTTGTCTTATCTCAGGAGTTCTTATTTCATGAGATAACAGATTCCATCCATGTTTAAGTAACTTTAGAAGTCAAATGCATCCCATTACAGATTCAAAGCAAGACTATGTAATAGCCTCCTAGTATGCATTTGAGAGGAAAAACTAAAAATGTGTGGCCTTTGTGTATAGAAAGAAAATCCTATATGTGTGTTTCAATATACATAATGTATATACATAAAATGTTAACAGTGGCTAGCTCTGAATGGAAACACTGAAATTTATTTATTTTTTATTTCTGAATTTTAAAGTATTTTTCCTACAATAAATATCACTTTTGTTTTCAGGAGAATATTTTCAAAATAAATGCTAGGGCATGCTAAACAATTATGGCAGCAAAGCTTAATACTTTGCCTAAAGTATGAACTATTTGGCTTTATTATAACATAATTCCATGGTACTAATTTAAAACTTATATTGACTTTATAGGAAAATTATAGTATTAAGCCAGAGAGACTTTCTTTTCTTTTAAATTTTTAAAAATAAATGTATGTATGGTTTTATATAAAATTATTTCCCTAGCGCTTCCCACCTTAATTCTACATTTCAAAATGAAAACTCACAAATCTAACTTACAATTCCATTGGAAAGTTATAAAGAAAATAAGGGGGGAAATAAAAGAACTTAGTCTAACATGGGTGAGAATCTATAGTTCAGGAAGTCAGAACACTGGATTCATAAAGAATAAGTTAAAGAAAGGGTTACTTGCTACTGACAACTAGCACAGTAGGGGTTTTATGAGTGAAGAAATGATCAGTTGTCCATAATAAGGGTACTGCACTCATGAAGGAAACCTGACAATTCTGTAAAAGAGGACTAATTGCAATGGGCAATTGATCTCAAGTTTACATATAATTGCTTCATTTCCCAATACAAGATCTACCCTTGAGAATGCTCTCCTATGTGCACTTGGAAAGAATGTATATTCTGCTCCTGGAATGTCAAATGGAGAGTTTCTAAGTGCTTTTGGTCCTTTGCTTGATTCTCTCAATACTTACCTAAGACAGTGGCAACAGTTTCATGAGGCAGCAGGCAATAAATAAAGAATACATAAATAATTCTTTACTTCAGAAAAGATGGCACATGATGCACAAAGGAGCTGTCGTGAGTCTTTCACCGCTAACATTGATCAAAAACATTAAGGGGAGGGATGCCCTTAGGAGGTGGATGCCTACTGGGTTGGAAAAGACTGTCCTGCTAAACTTGCCAGTTTTGAGGGTCAATGCATTCCACATGTCATATAAAGCATCAGCTTTTAGAGATGTGACACTGACATATTTAATTATAGTAACTCTAGGCTCATAGTTGATGAAAACTTCCCAGTGATCACCACATAGTTGTTCAAAACCAGGAAGGAGAGACTTAGAAGCTTATGAATGCTGCCATGGAACAGAATCAAATAAGTGCATTCACTATTTAATCAGCAACTAGGTGTCCTCATGAGGGGACATAAGCTTAAATCAGGTGCAAACTGTCCTGCCCCATGAAGCTTACATTCAATGTATTTGTAAATACTTGGTGTATTTGCAAACTATTAAGAAGTAATAGGAAACAACACAATAACATCCTCATAAAAGTTGTTATAGCCCCAAAAGGAGAAGCTCCAGGATTATTAAAAAACTTTCCCCTGATGTACTTCAAGACTTGTAATGAAACCAGTCCTCAGGTTTGCAAATGTCTCTGATTAACAATTAGTAACTTGATCTTCAAAGCTTTCAACACAAAATAAGATATTGTAAAACACTGATTCATACATTATGAAGAAAGCTCAGTAAAATAAGAACATTGCCCATACTAGAATCATTAACTTGGGTTACTGGTTTTACCATTTCAAATGTTAAAAGCAAAATTTGATTAGCTTCAAAAAATAATCAAGTACATTAAAAAAAGCAAACCAATGCAGAGTCTCCTAAAGTCTTAAAAAATAAATATTCTCTATTTTACTAAGAAACTTTAATATTTTAATTCTAAGGATTAATGTTCCGAATATAATTTGGATATCAAGTCTCATCATTTAATAGCAAATTCAGACAGGTAACTTCACAATTGATGAACTTCCTTCATTTGTATACTTACAAGAATTAAAATTGCTTCCAAGTCGTTTTCGCAATAATGAGTCAATAAATGTTAAGGAACCAGAATGACATGTTTATTTAGTTTGGAAGTAAACACTCAATCCTGACCATCTGCCCTAGGTGCGAGAAGAGTATTTTAAAAGCAAGCAAAGAATTTGGGAAACTTGTTTCTCAGAATTTCAAACCAATGCAAATGATAGGTTGTGTTCATTAATAGAAGACAGAAATACTCAGGTTAGGTGACAAGAAGTAATGGGTAAATGGACTTGCAATTTAGCTGTATAGTATATAGTAATGCAGATTCTCAGAAGAAAGGAAGCCAATTCATTTTAGACCTATGTTTATCTAATAGTAGACATACTGTCCTTCTATGGTAGAGAAAAGAACAAAAGGTGGGTGGAGAGGGACGGTCTTAGACATAGGAATGGGCCTTCCTCCTCTCCCCCCCCAGAGACTAGGTCTTGCTATGTTGGCTGGAGTAGTCCTGAATCCATGAACCCATGAATTCAAGTGATTCCTATCCTCAGCCTCCCAGGTAGCTGGCATTATAGGCATGCGCCACCACGCCCAGCTATTTTTTTTCCTTGAGACTAAGTCTCATTTATGTTGCCTGGAGTAGTCTCGAACCCACAGACTCAAGTGATTCCTAGCCTCCGCCTCCCAAGTAGCTGGGATTAAAGGTGCATCCACCATACCCGGTGGAAGGGGCCTTTCAAGTCTTCTATCAAGTTAGTTACCACTGTGGTTCACGCAGTGGGAAACACTTCAGTTTAGTCCATGTAGGGATCTTCTTCCATGACAGGTATAGTCAATTTCATAATGGCAAGTATTTGAAAACATAATTAAATTTATATAAATTCACTTCAATCTAATTCTTCTGATATCCTGACAGTGAACTGAATTACAGATACAAATGGTGATGTTACAGGGTGGAACTTCAAAATGGGTAAAAATTTTCAATCTTTGAAATGATTGAATTTGAAATATATTCAAATGTCCTGCTTCATATAAGCACAGAACCTAAAAATAGTATGTAGTGAACAAATCTGTGACTGAATGAATGAAAAGAAGAAAATATTGAGGTATTCATATTTACATAGGTGCTCTACTATTCCTTTCTGAATTTGCATCTACCTTTTGGTGCCAAGCAAGGAGAGGAGTAATTTAACCATTTGTTAAGAATGTACGGGGCACCTACTATGTGCAGACCACAGTCTAAGGAAGGTAACTGGGAAATGTCATCATTGAAACCATGGAGCTAGTTCCATGGAAAAAGAGAGCCCATGAATATAAAGAAAATCAATAGCCATATCAAGTCCCCAATATGTGCAGCAAGTCTAAGTACTCAGTAGAACTGCAGAGGAGGACAGGTAAGCCAAATAAGCAATAGACCATCACAAAACATGCAGGTTCAACCACATCTATGAAGCTTCCTGTGACATCTTCATAAAATGCATAGTACACTGGGATGTCTAAGTAGGAGGACAGGCTGGTTCTCTAACCTGTTCAAATATATGTATTAGTTCAGGGATAAGAGGACCACTTCTGGAAGCAACTTAGGAGGAAATACCTTCCTCACTTCTGCTGACCCTTCTGCTTATCCATCCCACCTTACAGCTGAAACTCTGACCAATGCTTCCTATGAAGTAGCACTTGTCCAAAGAGGCAATGCACCCAACTTTCCCCCAAAGTAGGGACTCCTTGTCTACTCTCTGGGAGCACAGGTACTGGGTGTGTACCCTGGTCAGCAGGTCAAAAGGCAGAGAGAAAACTTTGGTGGAACACAAAATTTTAGCAGAGGTAGACTTATTGCCCTTCTGGAAGGGCATACACTTTCTGTCTCTGAATAAAAGCAGAAAAGAGACCAAAACTTAGGGTTGTTTCTTATCACCCAGCTCTTGATGGCTTGAAGGAGAGCATGATCTGCATTACTGCTGAAGAAGCCCATAATGACAACACATCCTTTTCTACCAGCAAGATATCAGTTTATAAGAGGTAGCATTATAGAAAAACCAAGGATGAAGTTGTCACAATGTACTTAGCTAATAGGAGTAGCTCTTACAATAATCAGGCAAGAGAAACCAGATGGAGCAAGGGACATGCAGTCAATCTTGGCCCTGACCCTACCTCTCAGGTTGTTACTTGGCTTCTTTATCTGTGAAATAAGGAGAGTAGTACTTTGTCAAAAGGATTTACTAGGTGATGATGTGAATGAGAGTGACACATAGTTATTCATACAGTTTTTGCTGAATCAGAATCTGTTTCCTGAGATGCAATGCCTGTGAATGGCAAGAAATATAGATGTAGTCACTGTCCTCTTTTGGGGTTAAATACCAAGTACTTTTGAGAGCTTTAGTTAACAGACTTCTGTACAAACATGCATAGCCAGGTCACTGAATAATCAGATTATAGTTATAAAATTTGATGATGCTCTTACTTAAAACAAAGCCATCTGCTCAGGAGCCAAAGTGCAATGATTTAGAAAAGATAAAACTATAACTTGATAAAGTTAATGAAAAACTTGTTTTCAGCTTTTTCCACCCAGCTAATAAATACAAGCAGCAAAAATTCCTTTACAAGATTTTAATTCTGGAAATCTCTGACCTCTTCTCAAGGTGTGTTAACATGTCATAAATAGAATCAATCTTTTCCCTCTAGGAATAGTACTGCATAAAGGAGGACAGCAAAAGAAAGACAGAAATTACAGGGTAACTTGATATAACTAGTGAAGGATTTATTTCATCAGGGATTTTTGCCCAGCACAAATACATTTATTTATAACATCATTTCTTCAAAGTTCTAGTTAGTCTTATAAAGGATTTTTGTCTTATTTTATACTTATACAGAGATCTATTGTTATTTTAATTGTTCCCAGCACTTTGGACAGAAAAAGGCAACAAGCAATTTCTAGTGTTGTCATAGGAAAACGAATGAAGTGAATGATAAATAAGATGTTTAAAAAATTTAAAAAGAAAAAATATTATAAATAACAATGAGACACCACTACACACCACACACCTACTAGAATGGGTAAAATATCAAAAACTGATAAATACTAAAGGCTGGTGAGGATATGGAGAAAGAGGAACCCTTCCATTGCTATAAAATAGAGACTGGCAGTTTCTTACAAACCTGAACATATTCTTAACAACTTCATATACTCTAGGATGGCTAATATTCAAAAACAATCAAACAGAAAATAATAAGGATTAGTGAGGGTGTGGAGAAATTGAAACCCTTTTATATTGTTAATAAGTATGTAAAACAGTGCAGCCTCTTGTAAAATAATTTGATTGCATCTCAAAATGTTAAACATAGAATTACTATAGGACCCAATGGCTCCATACCTAGGCATGCATGCAAAAGTACTGACAAGAGAGGCTCAAATCTATCCACAACAGCATTATTCATAATAGCCAATATGTGGAAGCAAACAAGGTTTCCATAGACAGATAAACCAATGAGCAAAATGTGGCAAAACATAATGAATTGTCCTCAGTCATAAAAAATGATAAAGTTTAAAAACATGCTACCACAAGAATTAACCTTGAAAACATAATACTAAATGGAATAAGTCAGACACAGAAGGGCATCTATTGTATGGTTCCACTTAAAAGAGCGATTTAGAAAAGACAAACTCTTTGAAACAAAAACACAATAGAAATGATCAGGGGCTGTGGTTGCTGGTGGTAAGGCAGGAAACTGAGAAGAACTGCTTGGTAGTTAGTTGTTTTTGTTTGGGACAACAAGAGAGTTCTGGATATAGATTGTGGTATTGGTTACACAAGTTTGTTAATGCACCTAATGATACTGCATTGACATATCAAAATTGTTAAAATGGTTAAATCTGTTATTTATATTTTATCACTATAAACATTGTAACACAGCAAAAGTGAAAAAAAAATAAGTGAATGAGGTTGGTTTAAACAGAATTGAAGTTTAGGCATAAAAATTTTGCTAGAAAAATTTTATAAAGAAAAAGAAATAAGACAAACAAATGCACAGAATATGTGTTCTTAGAGCTTTAAACCTTAAAAAGGGGACCTTTTCCAGAGCATAAAATCCAAGCTAGAAGTCATTAAAAGATGAGAGAAAGACAGTCTGAAAAACCAGACACCTTGAAAGCCTCCTCAATGGTGGGCTATCCATGAAGCCTGCAATTCCTAAGATGCTCTGCCAACAGGAAACAGGTTCACTGAATTCAGTGGTAAAATAAAAATGATACATAACTGAGTCAAAAATTGAATAATGCCATGACCAAGTCAGATACTTTTCCCCTAGTTAAGAGTATCAAGATCAGGGATGCTGTCAACACCACGGTGTCCAGAGGCTCTGTAGAAGATTCTGTAGGTTCTATGAGTGTCCTTTCTGCAGTCTCCTGATATCCTGTTATTCTCAAGGCAGGGTGGGCACTGAGGGAGTTGACCTAGTCATTCCTATGATATGATTTGAGGCAGAAAAACCTAAGGCTGACGATTAAAACTTCCAGGCAAGTCTGTTTCTGGTTGTATCTTCTTTTCTTCAGAATAAGGCACCAGGGAGGCTTTCTTCTCTTCTGTGGAAGAGCTGTGGGCACAGCACTTGACCCTGCCCTGCATGACTTTGTCTCGAAGGATTATGTCTTCATGGCGGGATCAAGCACAAGGAGAAGCTACTATGAAAGACAGCTCTTCTCTAAGAGCAAACAATAGCAGAGGGAAGAGTGGGGAATCACTAGTGGAGAGCTTTGCTTTTGTAAATGCTCTCCACCTTTCATGTTGGTCACAGTATCAGTTCCCCTTTAAAGGAACATAATTATTATAAAGAGGTTGGACTCTTTGTTCAACTCTCTTTGATTATTAAGGGGCAAAGCTGTGCCTGCTGAGCCAGGAGCACTTGTGCTGGCCATGGTTGAATCAGAGTGCTTCAAGATTACAGCTGCTCCTAGGTGATGGTGGGTCATCCTGGCCTGCTTTGGAAACCTTGCTCTTCAAATTACTGGGTGACATCTTTGTGTGCAAGGACAAAACACTATCAAGAATGAACTGAAAGTAAATCTAGAAGATCCAATTTTCTTTTAACCAGTTTTCTTTCTGAAAATCACCCTTCTAGCAAGGGGATTGAGGAGCAGGCAGAATGTCTACAATCTCTCTTGGTCCTCTGTGGTCAAGCCTAGGGTTCTGGCAAAAAAAGCAGGGACATGGTAAAATACTCAAGAGAGAAAACATTATAAACAAATCTGGGAGTTACTTAAACTCTCAGGAAGAGCTACCACATCCTTTGTTAATCATGAAGTAAACACCCTCCAGGAAGAAGTGTACCCCCTCCATGTTGGCCTGAGAACAGGAGGCCCACTTATTTGCACCTGTGCTGGGAGCTAGCCCAAAGAGGCTGAGTGGAATCTCCTGCAGAACCACCAGTGGAAGTTGGAGATGGACCTTGATTTTCTCCAGACACCTGACAGGTTTCTCTACACTCATTTTCAGCAGGGGGGAACCTGTTTGTTTAAGACAGATCTCCCTGAGGACAGACCCTCTAGAAGTTCCCTGTTCTTTAATCCCTACCTGGTGCTTCTTGCAGTTCTCTGGAAAAAGCAAGAACCCCCTTTCATCACTCTTTATCTCCCTTTCCTCTTCCTCTTCTCCCTTTCTCCCTCTACTTTTCTTTCCCCCCTCTCTCTCTCTCCTTTCTCCCTTGTTCCTTATCTCTATTTCTATCACCCTCTGCATGTCTTTATTTTTCATCTCTCTCTCTACCTCTGCTCACATCTACTCACACCCTTCTCTAGGACTCACATCAGCTCCATAGTGGCTCTGATAGTGCTGGCATACTGACATCAGTGATGGAACTGATGATGCATGAAGGAGCACCCTGGAGTTACAGTCATTGCATTTGAACAAGACAGACCCTAAAGGTAACATCTACAAGGAGAATAACTGCCCCATGTAAGCCATATCTCCTTAGGGGAGCCCCCATGCCTTCAAGTATATAAGCTAGAAGTAAGAAGTTCTCTTTTCCATCTTGACAGACCCTCATAAAGCCAGGTCTTTCTTACTCTTGTAGAAAGTCATCTTCTCCAACAGGGTCACAGTCATTGGTTTGCTAACAAGAGTCAGAAATAGGAGACTAGGATTTGGTTATAAAGATTATTGAAAACTTTTTTTTTTTTTTGCTTTGGTTACAGAGAATATATTTTTTCCCAAGAACTACCAACTTTGGATTTTCCTAGCAAAGGTCTTACAGCAATCTTTGTTTTGGACATTAAGAAGTGGCTAAAATGAGAAAATGAGCAGACCACTTCATGTTATTTGCGTAAAAGGTAATATGTTGAAAATATAGGCATTTAAAGAAGACCATTTGCGAAAGTCTAAGTATATTGAAAACATCATTAAACATGACATTGTGCCTGTTAGTTACAGACACTGTGCATATTTAGGTAACATCACTCAGTGCCTAGATATCCCACATGAAAATAAAAACAACAAAAATGGATTTAAAAAGGGTAACAGCCACTTTCCTCAATGTTTCCACTTCTTGCCATTGTTAATGATCATGCAGTCTATTTCCACGACAAACATAACACAATAACATAAAACATAATTGCCTCCATTTGTCTTCTTAAAGAACTGTGCTGTGTTGGATAGGTGATGTATTTGTTCTATGCTTTTGATCACATTTCTCAATAGGCATTCATAGTTTGCCCCGAGTAATGTTTATCCAACAGCCTGACCTAAAATGAACCAGACACCAGCTCTTGAGCAGAATGAAAGACCAGTGGCAAGAGTTCAACAAAGGTAAAGACCTTTGAAATTCCACAATAGAAACGCAGACCTTTACTAGGTGATGATGCAGAAGAAACTGAACATGATAGGTGTCTATGCCCCAACTGTCAGCCTCATGTTTAATATATGAACCTCCTTAAGGTTGGCAGAATAATAGTTCCCCAAAATGGCCATGTCCTTACCCTTGGAACCTGAAAATATGTTACTTCACCGGGCAAAGAGACTGTGCGGTTGTGATCACGTCAAATATTTGGATTTCTGGACATAATCTTGGAATATTTAAGTGAATCCAATTAATCACAAAGTACTTAAAAGTGAAAGAGACACAGGGGAATCAGAGTCAGAGAGAGATCTGAAAGTGTGGTGCTGCTGCCTTTGAAGAAGGAGGCAGGGGCTAGGAGCTAAGGGATACAAACACTTTTAGAAGCTGGAAGAGGCAAGGAAACAGATTGTCCCAGAGAGAACACAGCCCTGACACTCATTTTGGACTTTCAACCTCTAGAACTATAACAAAATTAATTTGGGGTTTTAAATCACTAAGCTTGTGGCATTTTAAATGTTTAAAATTTGTGGCAGCATTAGAAAATCCCTTAGCTCTCTGTTTCTACATCTGTGAAATAAGAGATTCCTACCTAGTTCACAAAGTTGTTGTATATGTTTAAAAAATAAGTATAAAACATGTACATACTATATACAGGACCTGGCACTGTAAATACTCAACATTATACTTCCTATTGTCACGCTGACAAATTCGAATCTATGGCAAGACTGACTTGGCACTTCCTTTGATAGAATGTTGGCATTCATTCATCCCTTTGAAGATTTTCATTCATAGCATTTGTAATCTTTCTATCCCTGTACTCTTGAGCCTTATCGAGCAGTTAGGGGTAGCATCAGAGATCTAGAGAAGCTCTCTTTGAAATCAAGAATAGATCCAGAAAGGAAGGGGGAAAGGGGCAAAGGAGTCAGGTTAATTACAATGAGATTATTGGGAAGGGAAGGAGAGGAGGATGTAGATAGAAGTTTGTTTTGTAACCAAATCCCCTCGCTGCTCAGGGCAATGGAGCAAGGCAGCTTTGTTGGGGCTGAGGTACACTGGCCTCAGCCCACAGCTGTTCCACAGAGAACATCCACAAAGGATGTTCCTACTTCCCTGGCCATTACTCCCTGGAGCTAATGGGTTCACAAGCCTAGCCTGACCAGAGTGCAGGTAGGTGTAGGCCATGGCTTTTTCTTTTTCACCTGGTTAAATTTACGATTCAGATTCAAGCTAAATGAATAGGTCAGGTTTGAGCTCTCTTCTTTCAACTCCGAATTAACTATTTGGATTGAATATGGAAAGTGAGCTGATTGGTGCTAAATGAACCATCAGAAGCTTAGGATTGAAAACAGTCTAATCAGGCTTGTAAGGTGGATCAGAGAACCCTGAAGAGGATATAAGAGACAGTGTGAGTGAGTCAGCAGCCAGCCTCTAAAGAGAGAAGGATTCATCAGAACACCTTTGAAGGGGAAACATTCATTGGAACACAGCTGAAGAAGTATTTAGCACACAACCTCTGAAGAAAGAGAAGCATTCCCTTGATGACGTCCATGGGATTCACCAGACCGCAATAGATTTCTAGACCTCCAGGCCTCCATGGATATTTACATAGCGTCCTGGACCTGGCCACTGCACCTGTCTATGGCACTGCCTCTGACATTGTTGCAAGGAGCAATACTGGCTTCAGCCTGTGTCTCAATGAGCTGTTTGCTGTTGGTGTGCACCAACAACTCACTAATAGCTATTGTAAAAGCTTTTATAAAAATTTTATAAAAATAAAAGAACTCAAAATGCATAGCTAAGGTCTTATTAGCCTCTGGCTCTCCAGCACCACCTCCTGGTGCTGTTGAGTCAGTTGCTACCTGGTCTGATGTACAGCTGAGTCTTCAGACTATGGCTGTGGGTTGTGGCAGCGTCACATCATCTTACATGAGTGGGCTCTGTTTGGGACTTTTGGATACTGTGGACACTGTCTGGGGTGAAACAGTCATCCACCTGTGGCCTTAGAAATTCTTTTCCTTTCTTCCAGTTTCCTGTTTGTTAAATAAACCCTGTTGCTGTACCCCTGAACCTGAGTGGTCTTGAAATTTTACACCTGGGTGAGAACACGGTAACCATAACTTGTCCTTAACACTGTCCTTTCACCCTGTCGTAACACTGTTTTAAATATCTTTTATTTCATATTTCATATTTTTATTTAAATATTTTAAATACTTAAACAATGTTTTAGATAGCTTTTATCACTGTTTTACTTTTCCAGAAATTTTATAACTGAAAGATTGGTAGTGATTTCAATTTTCTTGCTAATATTCAATTCTTGGATTATATCTCTTTATGTTTTGCCACCAAGTAGAGGCTAGGGTAAGTATGTTTTATTTACTCATTCATTCAGTCAGTTACTTATCATTCATTCACTCATGTGACAAATACTTGCTGGGAAATTTTCTGATAAGAGAGTATCAAGAAGTTTACCAGTCACCATATTATAGCAAGTGACCATGAAGTCAAGATGGCTATCATGGCACATGTCTCTAGACTTAATTAAATTAATCTATTTTGTTCTGTGATGAACCCTGTAAAGGAAAAGAAATGTTACAAATACGAAGAAAACTACACATTGGATTAAGGACACCTATCTAGGCTATATAGAGAATTTTCAAATGTCAATAGTAAAAAAGAAAATCCAAATAATTCAATTAGAAAGTGGATAAAGGACACAAAAGGACATTTTACTGAAGAATCTATAAGGATGGCAAATAAACACGTGAAAAGATATTCAACATCACTAGTCAATAAGGAAATGTAAATTAAGACCAAGATGAGCTATCATTATATGTATTTATTAAAAACAGCTAAAATAAAAAATGGTGATGCACAGATTGCTTCTCACATTCATTGCCCATGGGAATGTAAAATGGTACAGCCACTTTGGAAAATTGTTTGTTAGCTTTTAAAAAACCTAAACATACATTTACTGTTTGACCCGTAGTTTTACTACTGGCCATGTATCCTAGGGAAATGAAAATTTACATTTATGCAAAAAACCTGTACAGAAGTGTTTATAACAATTTTACTTGGAATAGCCAAAACCTGACACCAACCCAAATTCCTAACTATGCAAAGAATTAAGCAAATTACACTGTCATCACTCTGCAGAATAACAAAAAGGAAATACCAACCCATATATGCATCTTGGGGAGAATCTTAAGGGCATTATGTTGAGTAAAAAGAGTCAGTCTCTAAAGGTCATACTATCTGTTTCCACTTATATACTATTTTTGAAATTACAAAATTTTAGAGATGGAAAGGAGGTAGTGATTGATGTTGCGGGGGAGCGGAGTAAAGAACACAAGGGAGACCTTTGTGGTGGTCTCACTTTGTGGTGGATGGATCAGCTTTGTGTCTTGCTAGTGGTAGTAGCAGAAACATCACATAATATAACTACACACACAGTGTACCAATGTCAATTTCTGGTTTAGATAGTGATAGTTTATAAACTATGATAACCGGGTGAAGGTACATGAGAACTCTCTGAATGATTTGTCCTCCTAGAAGAGATGAATTGGTTAGAATGCTAAAGAGTTCTTTTCTAGGAGAGAGACATATTAGGGTTTGTTTGAGAATTGAATAGTAAAACAGGGTGAGGAGTATAAATCAAGGGCAGAGAATCCAGAGTACACCAAGTGCAAAGTTCCTGCAATGGGATAGATATAATGTATCACAGAACATCAAAGACAGCCACAAGACAAGAGTAACACAGGGAGACAGAGAAGTGAGCTGGAAGCAGCCATATCATCTAGAACCTGCAAGTCTCTGTCAGGAGTCCTTTCAGTGGGAAGGTCTTACTATTTCACATTCTGAGGATCCCTCTTACTTGCTTAGGTCAAGCTTGATGCTCAGATCTTCAGTAACGAAGAGGGAGTTAAAACAGATAGGGTACTAATAGCACATTGACATCTACAATGAAAATAAAAGAACTCAAAATACATAGCTAAGGCCAATTAGTGAACTTCAAAAAAAAAAAGATTAAACAATTGGGTAGGCTCTAAGGGTCATGGAACAGGAATTTATGCTTTTAATTATAACCTTGCAGTGATATTGAAAAGAGACTAAATTATATGCACTTTGTTCCAAAGAAAAGTAGAGACATATTAGAAAAGTTTTCGTTAACGCTACAAGAACAAAATAAAAAAAGAAAGTTATGGCAATAAATTATTACCTTTGGTTATTAAAAAAAATCCCTGTTAGATAAAATAGCTAATTATATAATAGTACCTCATAAATGAAATAGTAATGTGGTATTCTTTTATCACCTGTATCTGTGTGTTCCTTTGCTCAAAAACTGTCAGTTTGGCATGGCTAGTTTCTATGCTTTGGAATGCACTGGTAAAAAGCATTGTTAAAAACTGTATTTCATTGTGCAAATACCTGAGTTTGGGTCATTTCAGCTATGGTGGGAGCAACAGAAGGATTGATATGAAAAGGAAATTCAAAGAAATTAGCTCAATCAGAGCCAAGAACTACGACAAAGACAATTATCTGTGGAGCCAAGAACAAATGAGGCCAGCCTGCTGGTATACCTGGGTGTCCAATACACCTCTGCAGGTTGATATGAAATCCCAAAGGATACAAAGGAGTTTTCTTTTTTGATATAGGGATAAAGTTTGTGTATGTAGGAGTCATACAGATGAAAAAACTGTAAATACTGTTACACTTTATCAATCATTTGGTATGTGATAGCTGAGGAAACAGAACTTGGCATAGAAAAATAGAATCTAGAGTTTTCTGTCAATGAATAATAGAAATAAAAATACATATATACTATTACTAATCAATTTGTTTGCTAAAAGGGATTTTAAAAATAATACAAAAACTGGAACTGCTACATTCCCTTGTAAAATCAGATACACAGGCTAGCAGCTTTCTAATACAGCTCATGAAAATATGCAGTAGTGAGTCTACCATTCTGATACCTACCATCTAATTGCTTTTGTTGTCTGTGCTTGAAAGATAATGAAACCTTTGTAGGAAACCTAAATAGTTTCATACATCAGAGAAAGGCATATGGTTCCATCTCATAGAGACAAGAACCAAAATTTTACCTAGAAAAAAACAGCAAGTATGTAATAAACCAGAACAAAATGTGAACCAGTATTCCTATATAGTGATTTTTGTCAGTAAATGTTAATATAATACATATATGTTATGTAACAAAGACAGTGTTAAATTAAACATTTTGAAGAACATGCAAACTCAGACAAGCACAGAAAGTAGTTATGGGCCCTTGTCTGTCAATTTAGAACAATGGTATCTAAGATATTAATATGCCTACAGTATGGGAAAGCCGGAAGAGATTTTAAAACTAGGGAAATAGAGAGGCATGCCACATTTCTAGATAAGAGGATTATTGAATCACAAAGATATAATTTTGTTCTAGATATAGTTGAAAAATTTAACAAAATTCTAAAGAACATCCCAGTAGAACTTTCTAGAAATAGAAAAAGATGCAACCCCTGTCCTAAGTGGGATCTGTTCCCAGAAGGACATCACCACACAAACAGAAAAATAGCCTCTAAGTCTTTTCTGAGACCCATTTTTTTGTTCTGCTACCTTTTTGACGAAGAGATTGTTTTTCACAATGCAAAACACCTGTCCTTTCTACCTAAGTCTTTTCCATCTAATCCGGTCATTTGGGCAGTGGATATAAACTCTTATTATCAATCTATTCACTCATATTTAAAGACCTCATTAGTCTTCTCTTTAATAGCTTGAACAAACTCAATTCACCCTTTCATTTTATGGAACTATTTTCTATCCTTTAAGTATTTTTCTCTTCTTTTCCAACATGTCACAAGAAGCAGGATTTATGTCTCTAAGCAATAAGAAGAGCCAAATAAAACCTTTGCAATATTTGAGGATCCATTTTACTGTTTCCAGAGTAGGTTGCCTGAGCTCACAGAATTGTCCATGGTTTTTTAAAGCCAGAAAAATTGAGGTCTGTTTCTTAACATTTTCGTGATATCTATGTGTATATCTAATCATGAATCATTATCTTCCTAGAAATACTTTGATGACAGCCGAAGTAAGATTTATCGCCCTCAATGGATATCATTCTGAGTATAATCAGTTAATTTCACAGATTTTAGCACTTGATTCAGGAAGAATATCTACCCATTCTTGTGTCTTTATCCTACTACTCTAACAGGAAGAACACACGCTACTCTATAGTTAACACTTCAGAAAGGGCACATTCTATGTTAGGTTTCAGCTCTCAACCCAAGGTGATGGGCTATAACACATCATTGTCACTTTCCAGTTTCATATAACTTAACTTTTGGTTATTAATAAGAGAAGAGAGAGGTCAGGTGAAAGGAAGATTTTAAATAATGAGGGATCAAAGAAAAACTGCCAGGAGGGCAGCCAGTTCTCCTCCTTATGCTATGTAAGACACCAGTGCTCTTGCAGGATCCTTTCCTGAAGGACTCTGAAGCAGTCTACTTGTTTCTAGACCCTCACACTCCCTCTCTGTCATAACGTCAGAAAATGATTGCTAGGGCTAGAGTCAGGAGGTGCTGGGGATGCTGAGCATCAAATCTCAAATTAGGATGGAAAGCAGGTGATATCACTTCACAAGAAACCATTGTCTAACATTCCTGTAAGGAAAAGAATCACAGCCACAGCTCATTACTTCATCAGAGTACAAAGCAGGACTGAGATAGTCAACAAATTTTATCTTATGTGCTAGGATGATTTGATGTGGTTGACAGATTCTGGAGTCAGTCAGCTGTGCCATAACCTTGGACAAGCTGCTTGACCTAACTAAGGCCCCATCACCCTTTTGAGAAAAGGAATAACAATGCCTCAGAGAATTGTGCAAGAGGTAAAACATGCAATGCTTCCAACAGATTGCCTGGCACAGAGTCCACATTTAATAATGTAATAGTAATGACAATAGCAATAGCTATCGTTATTTTTTATAGTAAGCCCATTAATCTTTTCTTAAAAGCCAAGTATAGTGTCCAAGAAATCCTGTAGGGCAACAGATACAGGATCTAAAGCAGATGTCTTCAGGGCTGGCCAAAGAGAGAAAAGAGAATGCAACACAGAGTATGGATGCATCCCAAAGCGATTCCTTTGTTATATATACACTTCATATATACTTCCTTCATTTTATTTTTGTTTCCAGATTTACTTGCATGCAGTTGATAGATTAAACCTTTCTTCTTATTTAAAACTTAAAAGAAGCTATAGCTAAGGTGGGAATGTTACATATAAAACTCAGAAGAATGTCTATGTTTCAAGGGATGGGAGAGTCAGGAAGGGTCCCTCAAACCATAGCAGGAATGTTTCCACACTTTCCGCTGTGAGTTTGGTGGGGAGGTACTCATTATATTTGTTTTTAAATATTTTAGTATTTCTGAAATAGCTCATGGTGCTTTTTAAAAAGAGGTAAAATAAATGTGTAAAATGAACTCAAGAAAATGAAACTGGGTGGCCCTAACACCCCCACCCCAGATTATGGCATTTAACAAGGTACTCTGCTCCCATTGGCTGGTGGCAGTTAGCCCCGCCCCCTTGAGGGAACTCTTCCCCCATTGGCTGGTGGCAGTGAGCCCCGCCTCCTTAAGGTGCTCCTCACCCATTGGCCGGGGGCCAGTGGGCTCCGACCAGATTTGGTGTGGGAGTTGGGAGCTGGCCAGAAGGGGCAGTTGGAGGAGAAAGGAGCAGTTGGAAAAAGGGATTGGGACCAGAAGCAGGGGGCGAAAAGGCAAAGAGCAGAGGCTAGGAGGAGACAGAGTCTGTTTGGGGAGGAAAGAGAACTTCTAGAGAGAGAGAGAACCTTTGGGAGAGGAGAGAAGAGAATGGCAGGCGGGTAAAGAGTAGCCCGAGTGACCAGGCTGGGCAGAGGCCCCCTGGAAGCGTGAGCTGGAGGTGACGAGGAGCCATGGCAGCTGGCAGAAGCGTGGCCAGCGTGGAGAGTATGGCGTTGTAGCAAGGTACTATGGAAAGCTTGTACCTAGAGACGGCCAGCGATTTGGAAAGCTGATTTCTGCATCAGCATCGTGGACGACGTTTGAAGCGCCTTGGAAAAGTCGAGCAGCGTGGGATACCGGAGAGAAAAGAAGAGAGAAGACGCCGGCGAAAGCACTGGACTTTGCCAAAGTGCCTTCCTCTGAGGTTCAGAGGGGCAAAGGAACCGTCATTGGACTGTGCACTGTGCCTTGGGGACCTTTGGGTCTGAGAATGGTGACTGGGGTAAGATAACTGCTACGTGTGGCTTTCACGATGTTTTGTTCTCCCTGTTGCTCCCTTGTTAATAAAAACCCTGTTGTTAATTGGTATTTGGAGTGGCAACTGCTAGGCGCAGGTGAAACTGCTAGGCGCAGGTGAAACGGACCTTGGGGTTTGCAATTTGGAGGCTTTTTGCCTCTCCCTTCGACCCGATATCAAAAACAATAATTTTATGAAGATCATGTTTATTAAAAGCAGGTATATGCTAAGTGCAGGGACTCACTTCCAGCATAGAGGCTGACAGGAGCACCTTCAGTGCTCAAGGACTTCCAAAATTTTAGAATTCTACAGAGAGTAAGACAGGGAGAATACTCCTCTAGAACATCTCTTCTAAGACTCAACAGGGAGGAGGTGCTCAGCTATCTCAGGCACACGCAGCAGCTATGTGACAGCAATGTGTCTGAGATCCTGAAAAACTCCCCACCTCCCACTCTTCCTCTTGCTAGGCCCATCCTCCTACTGTATAGCCTTTAAAGAATGGGCATTCTGAATACTGACACCCACTTAAGCTTCAAATCTCCCTTCCAACAGCTCAGTAAGTGGCAGAGGAGTGGTAGGTTAAAAAAAGATGCAGTTTATAGCTTCCCAAATCTAAAGAAAAAACATGATTGCTTAGTTGCTGACAATAGCTATAGAATCTACAGACAAGAAAGATGTAAAAGCTGTTAAAGGGCAGAGGCTCGAGGGTCTACTTAAAAGTTTGCACTAAGAAAAAAAACCTGGAGACTATGGAAGGCACAAGGAAACCTTGCATCAGCTGAAAGAGACTTGTCATTGTGCGCTGAAATATACAGTGTTAGTCATGTCAATCGTTGGGCAGACCCTTTGTGTAGATATGAATTTCTTTAAATACAGAGTTTTTCTATCCATTAGAAAATTCATTTTATGTGTAGGTAATTACTCTATTAAGAATGCTCATGTATTTTGTTTTTTCTTTTTCTTTTTCAAACAGGAATACAAGAAGACAAAGCTAGTAAAGGAATCATTTCTAGGATCTTAAAATAGTGGAGGATTGTCTTCCAATTTAGAAGTACGTTGTCTTTCATAGAAGCTGATCTAAATATTGAACAAATAACCCCCACATGTTACTATAACTTTTCAAAAGCAACATTTGGGTAGATGTTGTGGGTCAGCCACGACCTAATTGAACCTAATTGACCTAATTGAAGGGTAAGGATGAAGTTGAGTCAAGAAGACCCCAACAGAAGTGGCTCACAGCTTCTCTCTCTCTGGACTGTGGTCCCAGTTTATTTTGCACCAGACTTTTATAGTTACCAAAAAGCAATCAACAACAAAGGGGTCTCACTTGAAACTTCTCAAGTCATGGCCAAACCTACTCCACCTGAAGGTGGTATTCCAATTAAGCAAACATTCAGCAGCTTTATCAAGGCAGGCCAATAATGAGAGCACATACAGCTCCAAACAGGTAGATGTTTTTCATAATAGTACATCACTTCTTAACAGTACTAATCTCATCATCATCCCATTTGCAGGATTCTGGAATCCTTTGACCTCATTTCCATTAGCTCCTGCTCAATTCTATGCATTATTGTGAAATGAACCTTTTCTTTCCTGTGTATGAAAGGGTTGATTTATTATAATGTTGCTATTTCAATGAATGAAAGCTACAAATAAATGCATTTATTAAGCTTTCTATGTTAAAAGGTAGGTTGGAATGTGTGCTAGGAGAGATTACAGAGAACTGGAATCTAACCAGAGAAAGCCCTGATATTAAACAAGCTCAAAGTGAGATGTATGTAGAACAAAGTGAATGGATGGATGGGTGGGTGAGTAGACTGAGTGAGGGGTGAAAGAGTGGATGGATGGATGGATGGATGGATGGATGGATGGATGGATGGATGGATGGACAGATGGCTGGATAGATGAACAGATTGGAGAAAGAAAAGGAATGAGATATTTAAGCTCCTGATGAGGGGTGTTCAATTGAGTAGAAGGAAAGAAGATGAGGGTCTGGGAAGGAATAAACGACACATGCAGGTTCTCTATGGTCAAAGGTATAGGATCCCCACCCTCAAAACAACTGAAGGTCAGGCTCTGGCTATTAGGGTCATGGAACTAGGGGGCCAGCAAGATCTGGAGCCAGGCAGTTCTAACACTTAGTTCAGGGTCTACATAAGTTTCAAAGCAACGGCAGGTATCTGGGAGCTTTGTTTCCTATTTGGCCAAGAGATCCAGACTTGAATTACAACTTTGAACACACGTTGAACTGATTACTTTTGATATGGCTATTTCAAAAGCAACTCTCCTTTCAGAAATATGGAATTGGAGGATTCATATAGTTGAGAAGGCACCTGATGAGAATGTCCATCTTCCCCATCTCCCTCCCCACCAGGGTGGAGAAGGATCCACTTCCCACTGGGTCTTGAAGGAATGAAAGTCAAGGCAGGAATCACATTAGCAGCCTCTCCCATTAACTAGTGGGATAGTTGTGCTGCTTTGGGCTCATAACTGATGGGTGCCTTAGAACAACAAGGGTCCACCAAGCCATAGTGTCCTCTCCTGCCATAATCAGGATCTGATCCATATGACATAGTTTCTGCCACAGTTTCCTTAGAATTTCTGGAGCCCTGACCTCTAAATCATTCAACTCAATGCCCAAGGGTTCAATCTGCTTCTGGGTTCCCCTTCCACTAGTTATAGCTCTGCTAGGTAGATGTATCAGCATTATGTTCCTTCTCACCTATATTCTATTTTTACATCAGTTCAGCTTAATGACACAAGCCATGGTTAGGATTATTTGTTTACCAAACATTTACTTAATATTTACTATTCACCAGACACTGTTCCAAGATCTTATAAGTAATAAACAATATTCATAAGACCCTGGAAACTAGGCTACTACTAAAAATTGAGATACAGAAAGCTAAGAAACTTGTCCAAGTTCACACATCTAGTGAGCAGTGGAGCTGTGATTCAAACCCAAGCAGGGATATTCTAGAGTCCTGAGAGAACTCAGGCTGAGAACTCAGGCTAACTCCTCACCCCCACCCCTAACCCCCATCCATGCTTCTATTTATTTTACTAAAGACTATATCCTCTTTGCCAGGCCTCCCTATGCCCCCAGTTCAGCAACTAGAGACAATCCCTTTCAAGTCATGTGTCTTGTCATTTGGTATTTGCTCTGTCTGGGCCAGTCACCTGATCTCTCAGCTCCAAGCCCACCCTCTCTCCCAAACTCCACGGTGGTCTGGCTGGGGACCTGCAGATTAGTTTCAGAGTCCTGTGTCAGCCAGATCTCTGTTCTGTCTTGCAAATGAGGAGCCACAGGGAGACTGGAAGGTAGAAGGCGGACAGGGACAGGAGGGACTAGGGCCTTGCTACTCATTTGCTGTGGCAGTGTGCTCTTGAGCAAACTTTGTTCCTGAAGTCTCCACTTCAGCCTCCAGATACTTCTGTACTCTCAGGAGGAGCCCACTGTGCCCCTCCAATCCTTTAGCAGCTCCCAGATGGTACTACCCCATTGGCCAGCTGAGATGAACTCAGAGAGGATGGTCTTTCCAGCTCCTGAATTTCCATAGTTTACGGGGAGGACCTCCACCCCTCTGTCCTCCTAGTCTTAGTGGCAGAGGTGGCACTCCTGCAGTTGTCATATCTGGGTTGCCTCTTTTCTGCTTTTTTTTAGTACACATTAAACCCTTTCTGCTGAAATATTTAGTATGATTTCTGTCTTCCTGATAAATAAAAATATCTGAAAGACTTTGAGTCTCTTGTTCAAAGAGATTCCCTGACACCTACACTATGATGCTAACATCTGGTTGGTGGTGTTTGGGGGAGCAAGGCAGAAGTTGGGCTGGTGGGTCCAACATTCTGTACTAGACCATCACTCTATCTCTGTGTCTAGTATCCTAAATATGGGATCTGTCTGGAGGTAGCTCCCCTGAATAAATACTTGGGTTTGCAAAGTAGGGATACATGGTGGTGGGAAAGAGTTGGCTGATGATGGTGCTATATAAAAACTTTTCACTGGTCCTGCTACTACTGTCCTGCATCTCACCCCACCATCCCTGGTAGAAGGAGTTGGACAGATCCATTGCTCTGCAGGCTCTTTGTACCTATTTTCTCAGCTCTGCTAAATAAGTTCATGCTCCTCCAAGTGCTTTCTGCACTAAGGTTTTTGTAGCTAATCATCTGCTCCCATTACTGTCTTCTTTTTCCTTGTCTTGTTGTTTATACTTCCTTATTCTTTGTCATTTTCATGTGGTTTCAAGGAGAGAGAGGAGTGGAAAGTTATTTGTCCATGTTTAATAAAAAATTGGATGATATTCTTTTCATCAATTATCACTTTCCTTTTAAATTCAGATAGTATCTACAAATGACATCACCAGCATTTCTTTTTTTTTTTTTTTGATACTAGGTCTCGCTATTTTTGGCCGTGGAACCACAGGCTCTTGTTGCCCGGGGTACCACAGACTCAAGCAATCCCCAGCCTCAGCTTCCCAGGTAGCTGGGATTACAGGCACACGCCACCACGCCCAGCTATTTTTTTTGGAACTAGGTCTCGCTACGGGCTCCAGGCGGGACTTGAACCACAATCCCTAGCCCCCGGCCGCTTCATAGGCTGAAGCTTACAGGCACGAGCCACCGTGCCCGGCCCATCACCAGAATTCTAAAATAACCCAACACACAGAAAAGTTCTCTTAGAAGAATTAATTTTAAAAGAGAATACCCAAGAATATGTATTTAAAGATATGAAAAGTAGTAAAAGCAGCTAGAAGTAGAATTGATCTCTCCAGTGACTAGATTTTTCTGGAGTCCATAACATTCATTCTTTTAGAATCTAGTCATGAAAAGTAGTATGGCATTTAGAGTATGGTTAAGCTCCACTACCACCTGCCCCCTCAGAAAAGAGCTAGTCAGTTGCAGTTACCATGTTAATCAGGGACAACAGTAGCAAAGTTGGGTTCCACCTCTAAGTCTCACCCCATGACCAGATCTTATGCACAGAAGATGCACACAGCCCAGATTCAGTTTGAGTTTCCTTCTTCTCACATGGGAGATGCTCCTGGAGGGGCCTCGAAGGAGCAGCATATGGTACACTATATCAATGGCCTATAGGTATAGGAATGGTAACATTACAACAGAGCATCAGGCAGAATTCCAGGGAGGGAACACTACATAAATTGATGTCTTTGCCTACTGACGCTAACATCTGAAATGCGGATGGGAGGCAGACATCACAGAGTGATGTCTCAACTGCCACTCAACTGCATCCTGTCTCTGGTGTCAGAGTATCTGGCCTGACAGGAGCTAGGAAGTCTGCGACTACTTTATAGACTCACATCTGGGAGTTCACACTGACCATATGCACCAGTGTTGATTATGGAGGGAGAAGTGAGGGGCTATCTGTCTGTCATTTCTCCTGACAAAGAACAGACACAGTGCCTGCTGTGTAGGCTGCAGTGAGCTTTGCACTGGTTCCAATGACCCAGTTCTTCACTTGCCAAGTGACAATACATTGTCCACTGCTACAGATGTGATGTGGGAGAGTCTCTCTCCTGGAGCCAACAGTCACACAGGTAGCTTCGTGATTTCCACCAGTAGAGGGAATGAGGTCCTGGGGTCAGCACTGGAGATGTAGCTTTGAAATGACCAGATTCTGGCTGGTACCAGAGATTCCACTTCCCAGAGAAAGTCAATTACTCAGCATTATCCTAGATTCACTGTCAAATTCAGCCTGGAACGTGTCCCTGTATGAACCTCTCTGAACTCCTAGCCATGAGTTGTCTCCACAGACTGCTGAGAGGTTCCTGGGCTATCTACATCTAGCACTGACAGAAGCACAAGCCCCAGTGTCCTAAGGCAGGGCAGTCCCTCCAAAGGACTGCTTATGTTTAGATGTACTTTTGTGCAGTACTTCACAAAACTACTGAAAGTGTAAGGGACAGCAGAGAGAGTGGATAGGTTACATTTCTTCTAAATAGGTCAGTTGCAGAGTGGTTTTAGAGTGCCGTCTCGGAGCTAACTGCATTATGGTGAACTGGTCAGTGATACACAAGCAAAGAACAGGGGTGGATCGAGCCAGCCCTTTTAAAAAGAAGAAATCATCAAATGAGGCTTACTATTTATAAAAAGGCACTTTGGGAATCTCTAAGATATACTTGAGGGAACTGAAGAGATTTTGCACCAATGTCTTAGAAAAACTAATGTTTAAAACTAGTTTCCATAGCTATTTCTCCCTTGTTTTTTATATAGGTTTGTCTCTAGGGTGAGAAGATGCTATTCAAACCAGTTAAATGCAGGAAAACTGTGAGGTGCATCTTCAATGGGAGCATTTTCACTCTGTTGCTGTGTTTTGTCACCTTTTCCTTTCTGCAACTGATATTTTTTTTTGTGCTTTCCTGAGTTAATCAGAATTTTGATGCATATAGTTAAAAAAAGAAATTTTCTAATTATAATTAGCAATCAAAAAATGCAAGACAACTAAGTGGGCAAAGAAGGAAGAAAGTTAAGGACTACACTGTAGAAAAGTTGTCCTCCTTATGGATTTCTTTCAAAAACATGATTTCAATAATAACTCTTTGGGGGATGCAAGAATTTTAATGATAATGAATATATTGTCAAGAGAAGTTACATTTCTTATTTGAAAGCTAAAACCAAAATCAAAGTTCATATCTATCACCACTTCAGAGTAAAAGAATCTATAACAATTTTATTGGAGCAAATAAAAACAATGTAAATGACTTTCTCTATTTTCTTTGCTATTTTTAAAATAACATAGCTGCGGAGTTCTAAAACTATCTGGTATGTTTTTAGGGGAAAACGGCAGAAAGGCTGCCAAGTGGTGGCGTGAAATACGTGGTCTATTGCAACCAAGCCCGCACCTGGAAATTCTGCTCATCCCCACAGAAGGCATGGCACCAAACACTGATTACTCACAGTGACTAGGAAAGAGAACAGAGGCCTCTGCCTAGAGCAGAAATGCCAGTCTCTGGAAGATACAAGGAAAGGAGGGGAAAAGACTGACAGACAGAATGCAAAAGAAAGAAAAAAAACAAGACCTCACGTGTTTAAAGGAGAACAGCCCTGCTTCTCCAGTTTCCCCTGTCTCATAATAAACTACATCTGTGTGTAATGCTCATGACTCCAACTGTATTACCTGACAGAGCTGGAGAACAACATCCATCGCCTCATAAGAGTGATTGGCTACGGTTGTGTTTATCTGAAATACCATGTTTACTCAAGGAATATTTACCTTTTGAGATTTTTGCATGGGAAAGTAAGATAAGAGCATGCTTGTTTTCACAGGCTGGGGAAGTGACAACAGAGGTACATAGCAGCATCTGAGTGAGTGATATGTTGGGAAATCTTCAAGAGGTTGCCTGCTCTTTCCTAGCACTCTGACTGAGGGTGTGGGGCTTATAATTGGGCAATTATAATTTCAAAATTCAAAAGACCTGTATTTATTGGTTAATTTTCCAAAGTATTCTGTTTTCTTACCCTCTTCTCATCCAGTAGACAGTTATTTTATGAACCATTTATACCAACGGTTTGTTAATAACTATAAAGAGCCAGGCTCTTGAGAGGGGAACAAGGAAGGACAATGAGAAAGATTGAGCTCAGTCAGAGGTTGGGACTAGACCGAAGTATGAACCCTCCAGCCCCTTTATTGAGACAAGCCTTTTAAAAGGTGGAAAAGAATGGTTTACAACTAGTCAAACAAGAGGAAGAAGTGGCTTAGGCAAAATCAAAGTAGGTAAAACTTTAGTTCCTGTGAAATGCGTGGGGTGCAGAAGATCCACTCATTAACTTGCTGTTATCTCTTAAGGAATGTCTCTTAGGGTTAATATTGGAGGGATGGGAACACTGCCACCCAACAGAGGTCAATGACATTCGTCTTCAGTGTTCTGAAGACAGAGAAGATAGTGAAATGAAGTTTTCTTCATTCATAGTATGAGCCACAGCTCCCAACAAATAACTACCTAATTTGTGATCTTTTTCTTTCTGTTTTCACATTTTCTAATCATGTATTTTTACCTTGAATTGGATTTAGCTAAGGGTCTTTTTTTTTTTTTTAGTGGCATTAAAGGGAGAGATGGAATCAGGATCATCCCAACATCAAAGCTGAGAAGTGTTTTTCACTCCTGGGTATTTAATTAAAACCAAGTCTCATACAGATACCTTGGACCTTGACTATGGGATGGTTTTCAGCACACTGAAAAGAGTATGACTTCATGAACAAATACCAACTATGGATGATGGTCTCCCATCTGTCTTTAGAACCATTTGTAATTCTGGTGGTTGTGACACAGAAAACAGATCTGATGGAGTTATACCCACTCATACATCAAATTTAACACAGGACATTTTGAAACAACACAAGCCTTAACAGAATTTCTCTTTGATAATCAGGAGAGACCACTTCACCAACTTCACCTCATTCTAATTGGAATATCTTGAACTAGATGGTATACCTACTCGTAAAAACAGTGTTTATTTTTTATATCAATAAATTTAAAATAATATCATTAGAAAAGAAAATCTGAAGAATACTTGGCCAAATGATAAAAAAAGGAACATCCATAATTTAATACTGTCTTTGTTAATTTCATTTTACTCTAAGGCATTCAATTAAAGTGTCATGCAATAAAAGCTGCTGCTACAATGGAATCCCAAATCCCATTAAGTGTCAAGGATTTTAAACCTACAAAACTAACAGATTCTTTCGTCTGAAACCATTTAGGTACTTTATGGTACTGCCAGTGAGCCTCCCACCTGAATAGCATTTTACTGGAAAGGCGGTCTATAATGTGCACTCATTGAAGCACTTTGACATAATCGACCCCATAGGGCCCTTCAACCTTATTCAGTTTACATTAAATAATTATGAATTCATCACTTTGTTTAAGCTTATGTTTAAAGTCAGCCCTTCCGCCAAGTCTATTCTACTGATTGAATATATTTTAGTTTAGGATCATGTTAGATTCATGTTTGATCTAAAGACACTTCAAAGTACTAGTAACATATGTGATGCACTTGACTATTAGGAAATACAAAATACACACTTAGATTGTTGGTACATAAATATAGATGCATGCAACCATCTGCTGAGAGATGAATAAACTGTCAGATGAAACAAAAATAGTTTGACTATATTAGTCATATATAAAAAGATGAAGAAAATGAATTTAAACACAGCTAGTTAGAAAATCATACAACAGGAAATGCAGATTCTCATGAGGCTTTTTGTTCAGAGCCCAACATATTTGATAAAGGTATTAATTTTTAAATCAAAGCCACAAGGACTTATTAAAAATAGAGTATCAACTTGCTTTTACATGTTGACTTATTTTCTTTAGAAAAATGCTATTAAAGTATGTACTGATGTTTTGACTTCAGACTAACATTTTTTTCTTAATAGGAAGAACAAAATTTGCTTAAAGGTAGGAAGGCTTTCACATTATACACCACCAGTACATCTTATTACCAAGATGGTATAGCAATGGCATGGAAAGTCGTCTGTGAGCATAAAAGGAAAACATTTCCTTTGCCTGAAAGGAAGATGAAAGAATGATGAAGAAAATACTTCATATTTATGTAAAATAAAATCATGTTGCAAAGTGGCAGCTACCAAATAAAAATGTCCATTATTCCCTATGGATCCTTTCTTGTCAGGAAATTGGTATTTTACTATTTAGAATAGGGGTTGGAGAGGGGACACTACATCTTCTTTCACATTTGCATATATTTTTAGGAATATATTTTAAAGACCACTTTTGGCAAAGTTCCTAAACTTAATTATTGCAAAATAATATATAAACGCAAGCGGCATGAAAAGCTGCAAGTGAGTGATCAAACAAATATTTTGGGATGCTTTTTTGACTCAGATTTAAGTATTACACTAGTAGCTACGAGAAGATACAACAGACAGAGAGGGGTCTGGGTTCTTCAGAAGTCTGTTGGGGCAGCTTACTTGCAAGGACATGAGTCTTGGTTCAGCTCCCAGTGTCGCTGTGGATTTGCTACATCAGAGAATACAGTGTCACTGTGGATTTGCTACATCAGAAAATGTCCCCCCTCATGTAAGATGACAACCAACACCTGTCCTGACTGTCTCACAAGGTAAGGAATAAGTTAGATTATATGAGTAAACACTTTGACAGCCATAAAGTCTTATTCAAACATTAGACTATTTGTAAAAAGCCTTAGGGGTAGCTATTAAGCAGCATACTAATAAGGGCAAATTAGTGCATAGTCATCTGAATATAAAGGGCAAGACAAAAGTCACTTGAAGAGCAAACTTATGTTTCATTTAGGTCTGCAGTTAAACATTCAATTTATACCTTGAGTGTCTTTATCATATACTAGGGTTGTTTGAGCCTATCTCATGCTGCATAAGTGTCAAGAGGGTAGAGAGTAAAACTAGTAAGAGTGAGTAATGAAATAGACTTTAGAAAAAAAACACCATGATTAGCAATGATGAAGCAGGCATCTGAGGTGCTAGAAAAGCAGAGATGAAAGTGAGCAAGTGGGGTATGGGGAACGGATATGGATCTCTTGCTGAATTCAAGTTCATGCAGGTACACAACTGCTCTATGCAACACGGTTCTCTGCATGTTACCATGGAGATGTTGGGAAGTTTCACTATATGGTGGTTTATGCAGGACTGCTGCATGACATTTTTAGTCTCTGCCACAAAACCAAGGTCAATTTCTGTTTTATCTCTTTTCCAGATTCATCTTTGTCCAGGAAACTATCTTCTGGCACATGATTTAGGTCTCTGTTTTAATTCTTCCAGAAAAATAATTTTTTTTTTCCTAGTGGCTGTTTCTCGGGTCATTTACTGTGGGTTGTTAATATATTTTGCGATGATTAATAACTACTATACACAGTGACTACATATTTGAAATCCATGCCATTTGTATGGTGGTTTATGCACAATCACATATGATTTTCATTAAAGACTCCCAACAGGTCTGTGAGCTAGGTGAGGAGAGTATGCAGCAGAAAAACATGACAGAACAACAGAACCTGGCCGAGTTCATTACACATGCTGGAAATGTCAAATAAGATTGAGAAACTGGTGCAATTTGCTCAGGTGATAGTAACGGAGGTCTTAAATTATCCAGACATAAATCTAAATTACATATTGAATATCTTTTCAAGATGCAATTAGGAAATAGAACGTGGGTACAGTGCAGAGGGAAAACAAATGTCTACTCTGTATCCCCAAAGCACCCTGTACATTCATCTATTATTGCTTTCTATAAACTGAATTGAAACTGTTTATGTTTATACCCCAATGAAGATAATCCTTTCAAAGTACTCATTCATATTCCTTCTCTGTCCTTCCTTCCTTGCTCCCCTTCCTACTTCTCTCCCTTTTTGGATCTTTCTCTCCCTCATTCCTCCCTTTTTCCATCCATCCAACAAATATTTATTGAGCACATGTCATTTGCTATCATATTCCACACCTGAGGGGTCTGGTTGTTGACCTGAGAGACAGTAGGTGCTGCATGAAGACCTATGAATTACACAGGGTGGGGAAGAGACAACAATTAAGACAGAAAATAGGAACAAACAGAAGATTCACTTTCTTGGTGAACCAGTGCAAATTATAGTCACAAGCAAGAGAGCTGTAGATGAGTGAGAGGCAAGGACATTAATCAATTAATTATCTCATTTAAAGAGATAATAATGACTGAGCATAAGAATTAAATAGGAAATGTTGAAAACAACTATATAGAAAGCTAAAACTACTTGAAAAACATCATATGTCGAGGATGAAAAACAGACCTAGGGAAGAGTATGATCTTCAGACGATAAAGGCTTTCTTGAACATTGGACAGGCATCCCAAGGAAAGCTACCACCAGCTCTAGGTAAAGTTCAGAGTGTCAAGTTGAACCACATACAACTGCCATATTTAGTTGCTTCTGACCTACAAAATGGCAACTGTATAATGGTTCAATTAATAGAAATTAAGGAGGTCTAAAGATGGCTAGCACCATAAGAGAGACTACTAGGAGCTCATAAAAACAAATACTTCTATACCTCTAATTTGACCTGTATTTACTGAAAAGCAGCACCTATAGAGCAATAAGCCAGGTGATTGCAACATAAACGAAGTAGACCACTCATGAAGTTGACTTTCTCCAGGAGCAGAATGAAACAGGGAGAAGACACCATGAGGCTTTGACCCATATGCCCTGACTAGGCACTTCCCAGCCCTTAGAATACCTTGACTGTTGGACTCTCCATAAAAGAATTACCACAGACACCAAAGGTTTCCTTCTGAGAAGAATGTATGAGCTTAACAATTGAACAGTCACATCTAGAAGTAGTCCCATCACGATTGCTCTGATTCAGAGGATCAGAGCTACTATACACCGATACTACAAATTATTTCTAAAAGGCTAGACAAAACATAGCATTCTGAAGAAGGTCAAACATCATGGAAAAATCTCCAAGTTTTATAAGTATGGTTATAAAAATGATACATTCTTTTCTTTAAAAACTTGGAAAATGCCAAGAAATAATCTGGCAAAGATACCAATTTCTGAAAAGATAATTCATATTATTCCATGAAGAATGATTTAAACTGGATTTGTTCAAAAACCAAATCCATCCTATGAAATAAGAAAAATGCCACAGATGTCAGTCTCTGTAGTCAGCCCCCAGATAGGCTGAAGGGATTAGGAATCTAAGAGATACTTACCAGTGACAGGGAGAATGAGTTAAATTGATTATAAGAATGATCTCAATTCTTCACTCTCCCTGCAATGACTTTGAAGTTCCTTCCAGCAAGAGATGGAACCTATTTCTCCTGTCCTTGAATAGGGCTGATCATCTTGTGCTTTGGCAGGCAGAGGACAGCAGAAACAATGTCTTAACAATTTCAAACCAAGACCTAAAAGTCTGGTCTGTGCTCTTCCTTACTCTCCGTCCATGCTGCCATTCACACAGACAATCCCAGGCTGGTCTGGTGAAGGTTAGACACTAGATGGAGAAGAACACGCTGTCCAAGTTGAGGCCAGCTTCTGTCTACCCATGGTAGCCTGATTCCCACCCGTACACGAGAGCTCGGCCTGGATGAACATAGCTACCAACCTGACCTACAAGGACAATAAGTGTGTGGATGAACCCACCAAGAGCAGAAAGATACCCAGCTTACCCAGAGATGTGCGAGCAATAATAAACGCTTACGTGACCAAGAGGGTGAGCTGGTTAGGGACCTCAGGACTGAAACAAGAAAGCAGAGAGACATTTAGTCCCATCTAACAGAGGAAGGTGACCCAAGTTTGGTGCTTTCAAGCCTCTAATGAAGCAACAGAAGTCAATCAAAGCAGGCCCATCCCTCACCTGAGCTACAGAGAAGTCTTTCAATAACAGAAGATGCGTTCGACCATAAAGATGAGGGGGTCTGTCATTTGGAGCCCACTAAGAGCAAGGAGTAAGATACAAGGTTTTCCTTTCCTACCAGGCCTGGAAATGTCCCTCTTCACTGAGAGCAAGCAGGCAACAAGCAGCTGTGCCATGGGAAGATCTTACCAGAAAATACAAACACTGGTGATTAATTCTAATCAATTTCAGTATTCCTGTAGCTGTGGACTAGAGTTTTAGATGCCCCATGATGGAAAGCATGAAAATTTCTGTCAGGATGTGAGAATACGTGCATAATTCACTCCAGATATCCAGTGGCATTGAAGTTTCAAGAAGTAACACCAGACATTCCAAATGGCACATACCTTAATGATCCAATCTAATGATTAGTCAGACTCTGCCATTGGTCAGAGAAGCACTGAGAACTCCAATATAAAGTTGTCCATGCAATGAGGTATGTTTTTCAGTTTACTCATACATAGTTAGTTTCCTTAAAATTTAAGATTTAGTTTGATAATGAAATATTTCATTGTCATATGATATTTGCTGTATGTGCTCACTGCAAGATTAATCCCTGAATTTTGGGGGTCATTACCCTCTGCTTTATTTAGGGTAAATCTATGCTATTATGTGTTCTTCAAAGCAGTGGTTTTTTATGTTGAAACTTGGTAATAAAGAGGGGAAGTTTGGCTATTTACAATATTCACAGTTGCTTTAAAGAGAATACATGCAAATCTCCTAAAGTAGAAACTAGCTCAGAGTGTGTGTTCCACAGCCATCTCTCTGTACACTGATGAGAACTCATACTCATTTTACGACAGGCAGTAACCTGCAAGGAGGAAAATTGTAACTTCATCTTGTTATAACTTCTATTTCCTTCTAGATAAATCCAAAATTTGTTTTCTTTCCTTGTTTTATGAGGTGACATATTTTAATTAAGAACATGGAGTCTCAGGTTGCTGGTTCTGTCTCCCAGTTCTTCCTCCTGATCACATGTCCTGGGGACCTGTTACCTAACACCTCACGATGATTGTTCTGTCCCATAAAGTGACTAGAGGAGAGAACCCACCTAGTTAGGTTGCCAGGAGAGGGAACAGATAGGTGTTGTTAAATATTGTCAAATATTTAGAGTAGAATGGTGCCTATATACAAAAATCACTGTGTACTTACCCTATGTGTTAAAGCTATTTCAGATTTCATCTCATAGCAAAATAAGTAACAAACAGAAAATTTAAAAAATTAAAATGGGAAGTAAAAAAAGAGAAACAATTCTACAATGTTCTTAGCTTCCCAGTGGGTCCCCAGCTCAGTTTCATTTAAGATTTTTTAAACATTTTTTTCCGAGCTCTTGTTGCTCTCATTATCCTCAGCAATGATTCCAAACATCTTCACTTGGCCATCAGGTCAAATCCCTGAAAGCAGCCCGAGTGTAAGGTTCATCTGCAGCCACAATTGATCTCCTGATTCCACTGTGGGTCTCCCTAACCTTCTTTCCACTAAAGATAGCTCTCCCTTGAGTCTATGTAGTCCACTACCTTGTCCGCTCCCAGACTTAAGAAAGGAAAAAAGCACCTCTCCTGATACCTATCCTATTCTATTCTATTCTCATCCAAACTTGTTCCAAATGCAGAGAAATTGTTTCTACTTCATTCTTATCCTTTACTCCTCTGGCTTCTCTTTTTAAGATAGGCTCCTAATGTCCAAATTCAAATTGTGACTGTAGGAATCAGATGTCCCAAAGGATACTATTGCTTCTCTTTTGTGACATTTAAATACAACCACCTTTGGGTATATTACTATAGAGGCAATGACAAGAGCTTGCTGTATGAAGTGATCATTACTCATTCATATATTTAAATCTCAAGTATTTGTTACGTACTAAACTAATTGCAAAAAATTCATCAGGGGAACAGAATACCATACCTAATCTCACAATTTGTTAGTATTTCTAAAGTTATAAAAAAAATAAGAACCAGAAGCCAGTCTTTAGCGCTCACTAAACTGAAAGTCAGGCACCATTCTAAGTGTTTCACATTATATATCAGCTCATTGAGTAATTACAGCAACCCCATTAAGTAGGTACAATATTACTACTAGATTGGTATGATAACCCCATTTAATGAATAATAAATGACTTGTCTGGTAGATGTTGGATAAAGATCAAGATACCCTGACTTAAGAGACCTTATTGGTAGCTACCATTCTGCTTATTGCCCAAAGTGAAAAATAAGATAATATACTTTCCAATTCATGATGACTATATATTTTCTTGGAATAAAGGAACTTCCTGGGGCATGAGTTTAGAAAATGTTCAGAATGACAAAAAATGGATAACTAGTTTGCTTATTTTACATTAACCAATGCAAATCAGATACCAAGGAGATAAATATAATCATCTACAACAAGAATAATGCCCTCTATAAATCAATATTAGAATTTTGCACATAATTCAAGATGCTGGTGCTCATACATGACATTTCTATCCATCACTGCAAATCTTGGCCAACTGGCCAGAAATGTCACCTCTTGGAAAAATGCCATTTTTAAATAAATGATACACTTATTAAAAACATGTTCTTATGAAACAAGTGATTAATCCTTTGCATTGCAGCGTTATTGCTAGTAGGTTTTGTATTTCAGTGAGGATGATGAGCTAAGAAGAGAATAAATATAAATACTTTAAAACAAGAGCCAACAAGTATTCTCAACCCTGCAGGACAGTTAATGCCTCTTCTGAACACAAAATATTTAACAATGTCCACTTGGCATTCTTTAAAGTCATAGTAAAATAACCAGATCTTATATATAATTTACATAGAATTTACATAGAATTTTAAAATATACTGTGATACCTTATATATAGTGTGGTGTAAAGGAGAAATTAAAGAAAATAAGATATATATTTATAATATATGAGAACATTATATTTTATAATATAAAATTATGTTTTAAACACTAGCATAAACAATAAACATATTTTTATTTACATATTATAAACACTAAAAGAACAAACTATTAATATACCAAATAATTAGAATGTATCTCAGAATCATTGTTGAGTAAAACAATCATTATCAAAAAAAAAAAATACAGATTCTAAAGGATTCCATATAGAGTAGCACAGGTCAGACTTTTCAGTCTCAGTGTCCTCACACAGTCATAAAATAATCATTACTGAGAACTCAAAAAAAAAAAAACACTTTGATTTATGTGAATATTTTTCCAATTTTTACTATATTAATATTAAATTTTAAACTGAGACTTGAAAATTCATTAATTTAAGATAGTAATACCAGAGCTCACATATTAACATATTCAACAATTTTATGAAATAAGTTGTATTTTCCAAAATTAAAATAATTGCAGTTTTATATTTTTTAAAAACTCTAATGTTTGGTTTAATAGAAGACAGCTGGATCCTCATATCTACTGCATCCAATTTACATATTAAAATACAAATTCATAGTGGATTGCTTTTTCTTATTTCTACTCTATATCAAACCTAGGGCATTATATTGATTTATTTGGAATTGTATATGAAGACTTTGTACTTATGAATTTTATTGCAAGAGAGTAAAGGGAGCATGATTAAATATTTGTTACTTTGTTGTAACAAAGGAGAATTATTTGATCAATGGCACTGATAGCATTGCCTTAGGTCAAGTCTTAAAGTATTTATTCTTTCCTTAGCTTATCACATCATCCTCAGTGAAATATGAAAATTAGTAGCAACAAACACTACAGTGCCAAAAATTAATATTGAGTAGATAGATCCCACAGAATATTCATGGTATAATGAAACAAAAAGGAAAAAATGCAAAATGATATCTAATTGTCACTATAAAAATGAATTTGACTCCATAGTCCCCATTCAACATTCAAGCCTGGAGGTCACTCATGAAGGCCAGTTTAGAGCTAAAGTACTCTGCAATGATAAAATCAAAACAATGATCCTGTCAGGGTCTGGTTTTGATACCTGCCTCCCTCCCCCCTGCCCCTGCACTTCCCCCCACCCCCTCCCCCATGCCATTAACAATTGGTAAATGGATTTGATAGAGAACTAGCAACTTTCCTGTTGCTGTAGACTTGCAAATTTCAAAGAGGACTGATATTGGTCTTGCCCTTAACATAGGTGATTGGCAGGACTTCCACCTTGGGTGGAAAGAAAGGTATAAAGAGGCTTAAGGACAAAGGAAGGGATTCAGCCATTTTGGGAGGAAAAATGGAGGCCAGATCATGAGGGTCAAGGGACCTGAGGCCGGGCTCTTCGGCCTGGGCTGGTTAACTCATGGCTTTTAGTAAGCATAAGCTGAATGTGCCTGCTGAAGCTAAAGAGGTTGGAGATTTGAACTCCAAGTTCGAGTTTATCTTATTGAGTTTGATGCAGGTGTTTCTGGAGAGGCCATGTGAGCTAGGCCCATATAAATGAACTTTGCTGGTTCTTGTACTATGGAGTTTCTACTACCTGGAGGAGGACAACAAGGAGAAGACAGCATTACGCTTTGGACTGTTTGGAAGAGTTGGAGCACGCCAAAGAAAAATGTCTACTCTTCGAGAGAACATGTTAATGAACTCTGAAGGACTGGACAAGTGGTGAGGTTAACAGGACTAAAAACAGGATTTTTGGAAAATCTTGGGCAAGGGCTTTGGACAATGTTGGGGAAGGTTTTGGACAATGTTGGAATAATCGGGGGTTTTCTTATATGTTCTTTTCTGTAGCTAAATAATTAGGAACCCACTTTGTTTAGTAAAAAATTAGTCTGCACTCTAAGAGTTTTGTTCAGACTTTAAAAATATAATAGGGCTGGGGGTGGCGGAAACCTGCAATATTGGATATTTTTAGGCTGCAGGAGCTACATTGGGTAAATTAAGGCAAGCTATTAAGTAGTAAACTGCTGTTTCTGATTTTTTCTTCCTGTAGTCTCCAGGGCAGGGGGCTGAAAAGTGGAGGCTAGAATCTGCACAACAAAGGTGACTGACTGGTCTGTGGAAGGAGGTTAGGATTTGAATCTGCCTGGGAGAAGCAGAGAGATGATCTGTGAGTTTTAAAGTTAGAAGGCTCTCCTTGCCCAATAACAGCTTGAGTAAGAAGGGGCATGAGGAAACAGTGATAGTGATTTTTTATCACATTGAGCTTGAAGTAAAAATGTATGTAATAAAAAAATGAATTAAAGGTACACTCACTTATGCATTTTAGTACATAAACATTTACCTTCAGAAAAGTAAACAAATACTGAACTCCTTAAAACATGCCAAAGAATTAGATGGATTGGCAGGAAAATAGAAGGGTGAATAGAAAGGTAAATTAATAAAGTAAATGATAATTGCAGAATCTAGATGTGGACACAAGGGTGCTTACAATTAGTTCATATAAAATGTTGAAAAATTCATTGAGTTGTGTATTTAAAATTTCTGTACTTTACTCTGAGTGAAATCATACCTGATTGAACTGACTGAACAAACTGAACTATACTAAACAATTAAAAGTAGTAAGGTTAGGTTAAATACTCACTTTTAAATGATAAGAGAAATTTGAAATAGTTATGGAAATAAAGTTTTAAGACAACAATACTAAAGTGAAAAAATATATTACATATTCTGAAATAATGAGATTTACTTTCAAATACAGGGTCAAAATAATGTGTTACCTTGACAGTGCCTAAGGTTTTGACAAAAGGTCCCTGAAAGACAATTTCTACTCTGAATCTCCAATACACACCAAGTAATAGCTCTAGTTGGTTATTTAAGAGGGAAACAAAACTGAGAGGCTATATAGTACAGCTATGTTGTTGACTTCTGGGGATAATATCAGGAACTCAAAAATGGCAGGTAGTCCCCCAAATCAGTAATTTAAATATGTATATTTTAATTCATTTTATATAGTCACAGTATTTCAAATAAAAATTCAAAGTATCTCAAATTTCACAGTATTTTAAATAAAGTAATATAGAGGGTAACAGTTAATGATATTTAAAAAACTTCTATTAATAAAGTATTTTAAACCTTTATTGTCTGATATCTTCACATTTCATTCTACTAATTAAAAAAAGCATTTGGTTCTAAGTCTATTACAATGAATCTCAAATCCCCTCTGTTATATATTTGCATCCACAGCTACAAATGAAGACACATACAGGTGTGTTGTACTGGCAGCTCAGGCCCCACCAGGGCATTACTGAAGTGGTGAATGGCTTTTGGTAATGTTCCCAGCAAAACAAAATAAAATTTCCCCTCAAATTACACAGTTACTGCATTTATGGAAAATTTCAATGTATATTAAAACACTGCAAAAATATTATGTGTTTATTTTTCAAAACATATATAAGGCACATATATCATGATGAAGAAATGTCTTTTTAACCTTTATAAAAACCTATATATAAACCTATATAAACATCCAGGGGCTAGCTGAAGTGTTTCTCTCCCTTGTGGTCTGGCCTGACTTCTACCCTCTCGTGGACTGCTGCCATTTGAAACACCTGAATTGCCCCTAAGAACTTCCAGTAGGAGGCAGTTTATCTTCACTAAAAACTATTATCTAAGGTAAATCAAGGATTAATAGGAGAAATACAGTTTCCAAAACAGAATTAGAAAGCTATCATATGTTCACTCTTAAAACATGTGGTTAAAAAACACAACCCCACAACAACTACACTCAGGTACCCAATCATCCACTGACATTTTGTGACTATAGTTCACCACAAACAAAGCTTTCAGGCAATAGCTAAAGACTTATTATACAGAAACAATATTCTTCTTCCTGTCTAGGGCTGGATTTAAACAGCTTGAACCAGAAGTGAAAAGTTCCACATTCTGCTATATAAAAATCTAAGCAACACAAGCATTTCATACTTGCTCTTAATGATTACTCATGATTCTGTTATCAATTTGCCCACTATTCAACCTTGGTGTTCCAGCCCTCCATGATCTCATAACTTCAAGGTGTTGATTTCCACTGTTACTTAGCCACTGCAGTCTATTTTTACTCTAATCAAATTTATATCATCTAAATTCCTGAGTCATTCCTACATCCTCTCACTCTCCCAATTGTCTATATGTTTTCTCCTTTTTGCGTCCTACAGTCTATGCCTTGTTTGTTTTTTACTATTCCTGTACAATGATTAGACTTACTTTTTCTAAGTCAAGAAATGATGAATTGTTTGATGAATTCACTTGTTGAGATGTACTGTCACCAAGTAACTAAACAGATCACTAAGTATGGATTCAAAGAAAAATGCACTTGATCAAAAAAAATCCTGAATTTAAAAAAACTAAAAAGGAAAAATCAACTTTAAAAATCTATGTGTTTACCAAAGACAGGTGCTTCATTCTATGTTCTAGACAAATAGAATTTTTGTAAATACATAAAACTAAACACATAACATCTGACTCATTCTTAGGCGTTGATTTAAAAGAAGTGAAAATGTATGTTCAGAGAAGATTGTGTAGGCAAATATTTATAGCAGCTTTCTTCATAATCATTCCAGTAACCAAAGCATCCTTCAACAGTTGAATATGTAAACAAATTGTGATACATTCAGACAATGGAATACTACTCGTGATTTAAAAGAAATTAACTGTTGATTTATACACAACAGGATGAAAAATTTTTAAATGTGTTTTCTTTGGTGAAAGACCCAAAGGCCCTATTTATATCATATGGAAAAAGGCAAAGCATGTTTAGAAACAGATCAATGGTTGCCAGGACTTGGAGGGATGGATTCCCTACAAAGAGAATACACAGAATCTTCTGGGGTGATGGTACTGTTCTATATGGTACAGCACTAACAGACACACAACTCTGTGCTTCTGTGAATCCCATGGAGAGGTAGACTGGAGTGAAACTTAATCTTTGCAAACTAAAACCAAACAGAAAAATCAGGCAGGATATTGGAAGATTCCAGAACGGGATAAGGACTGTGTTAGTGAAAGGCAGATGAATGAAATGTAAATGTTATGACAGAACCAACAGTATAAACACTGTTTGGTTGGCAAATATGCTTCTCACTGGGAATGAGTTAGCAGTTTTGAAACCAGTGCACATGAATGGTAGGGTTAAATAAGTAAGCAAATTATAGATAATGGAAGGTAGCCTTCTCACTGTCAGAAAAAGAAAGAAATTGGGAAAGTGTAAATGCCCAATGGTCCTGGATTCCAGTCAGTGTTCACTGGGTGAACTCATAGTTATTTTAAAATATGTACAGAGAGATAGAGAAATAAAGACCTGTGCACAAATATGGTTTGTGTGCATTTTTTATCTCTGCCCACTGGGAGCCTAGAAACAATGACACCTGGTAGCAAATAGCACAGCCAGTACAGATGGTCATTTTTAACTCTATTTCCTAGTTAAAGAAACCAGGGATCTTTGGAAAAGTGGTTGATTCTGCAGCTGGTACAGGTGATAGAAAAAGTGAACCTGGATTATCTTATGGTCCCAGGAAGTATGGACTTATTAAGAAAAGTCAAATTGACCCATGTACCATGAACAAGTTCCCAAGGCCTAAATTTGTGATACAAATTGAAAATAGATAGGCTATCATCCTAAGAACAACATAAATGATCAGTGTCCACAATAACAAAACAATTGGATATATCAATAAATGGGAAGAAGGGATGATCTTCACTGCAAACAGATTCCAAATAACAAATATAGCAAGAATGAGGGATAAAGGACTTCACAATAATCACTACACAGGCATTTCCCACTGACAAATGCCACACTGGTAGGCTAGAGTTTAAGGAGAAACAGATCTTTGCATAGCCTCAAAGTGTCTCTCCCAGATATTGATTGCAGTGGTGGTTTGAACATAAACCACATGCTATTTGATGGTCTTCCCTCCAGACGTGGCGTTTAATTCCTCTCCCCTCCAGCCTTCTAAGGAATTGTGGTATGAGGGAAAATATGCATCTGGTCTTTGTCTGGGCTTCTGGTACAGAGCTCTTAAGCCTTAGGAATTTCCTCAGTGATAAGGGTGACAGCAGCATCTTTCTTTCTAAGGAAGCAAGGTTGCTCTTGGCGGGCTCCTAGATAGCGTCAGATGGGGGCCAGCCAACAAGAAAACCAAACCTTGGTTGGACACTTGAAAACTTGAAGCACCACTTCTTCATCCCCCAAGAAGAGAAGAGGGACTGGAGACTGAATTAATCATCAAAGGCCATGATTTAGTCGTAGCATAATGAAATGATTCAGACAACAACGTAAAACATCCACAAACCCCCAAACAAAGGGGATGGTAGGGCTTCGAAGCTGGTGAACACCTAAGTGCTGGGAGGTGTGTCCAGAGAGGGCATGAAAGCTTGGTGTCCACTTGTTCTGACTTCCAAATCTCTTTCCCTGTGCAATCTCTTCCATCTGTTCTTGAGTTACATCCTTAATGATAAACCCATATTAGTAAGTTGAGCACTTTTCCTGAGCTCTGAATTGTTTCAGGGAATTACAAGCCAAGGTACTGGTCATAGGTATGGATAGAAGTGTGGATGAGTTGGGCACAGCATTTTCAGCTGGTGTCTAAAGTGGAAGTGCCTGAGTTCTCACCTGGGAGTTGAACTGGAATGCTGGAGAGTCAAAGTTGGTGTCAAAGAATTAATATGAAATAGGTTGGTAAGAGGAAATAACTTTCAGGAAAAGAATCTCAAAAAAATAGGGAACATACTCTGGAGAAATTTGTCAAACACCACCTACACCAAGTGATCACAGTTCCTAATACAAGCAATAAGTCCTGGTGATATCATGAACCCGTAGATATGATGCCATGCAATATCACTTACCTCTGTGATATCAGTCTAATTATGAACAAACATCAGACAACCCAAGAGGAGGGACATATGATAAAATACCTGACCAGGGCTCTTCAAAAGTGCCAAAGCCATACAAATAAGAAAAGATTGAGAAATTATCTCAAATTGGCAAAGACAAAGCTATGCCATCTAATTGTGATGTGGGAACCTGGATTGATCCTGGCACAGGAAAAGGACATCAAGACAAAAACTGATGAAATGCAAATAAAGTATAATGTTTCAATTTCTTAAAAAAAGGAATAAATTATTGCTACATATACAACAATATGGATAAGTGTCATGTGTACTATGCTGTGTGGAAGAAGCTAGATTCAAATTAATGCATTATTAATTAATGTGCACTAATGTGCGTGACACTCTGGAAAAGGCAAAACCACGAAATCACATCAGTGGCTGCTGGGGGGACAGGTGTGAGGGTCAGACAGATCACAAAAGAATAGCACAACTGAACTTTTTGAGTTGTCTGTCTTGACCACAGTGGTGGTTATTAAACTCTGTGTCCTACAAAAAGAATGAATCTTACTATATACAAATCAAAGGTAATTTTTAAAAATGTCTCAAGATTCTTCTCAATTTATAACTTCTGACTTGGAGTCTCTGTTGACAAAGTACAGCCCAGGCCATATGTGACAGCAGAACTCTACCCCACAGGGGAAAGGGGCAGACAAACGTAACCTCTGCACATGGACCCAGGTGGCAGGGACTTGGTTAGCAACTGTCACTTCTCTGTTTGTCCCTCAAACCCTTTCTAGTTCAATTAGTAAAGGCCAAATATGCTCTCCAAACAAATAACCTATGGGCCTATTTCTAGTCCATCCACTTTCAGCTTCCTCAGGCTCACAGCCTCCAATCAGAGTACCTGAGATCTTCCTTTCCCTCATCTTCCCTTTCCCCATTCCTCTGCCTGCCTCTCAGTTTCTGCCAAAAGCGAGCTCTGAATCAATAGCTGCTGTTTGTTCTTCTTTGGTCTTCCTTTATTTCCACAGAAGCAAACCCACTTTATAAAACAAAGCCTACCAGAAATTAGATAAAACATTGTCTGAGTGCTGTGTAATCAGTAAGGTAAGAAGCTCTAAGCATAACCAATGAACAGTGGAGAGGAGCCTGGTGAAGCCGACCTATGCTGCAATCCCTTTCAAAATCACCAAAACCCTTCTGAACTTGTATTCCCTAACTAATGCCATCATTATTTGCACACTACCTGTTCAATGAAACAGGTACAATCTTGTTGAATGAGACTTTCATTCATCATGTCTGAATTATTCACTGAATATTGTTGCCAATGACAAGGGATTTGTTGTTGTTGTTGTTGTTACTAGAGATCAGTCTCATCCTTATTGCAGTCAGCAATTCTAGAAGTGTTTCTTGGGGACAGGAGGGATTGGGAGGCAGGCAGAACATTAGGAAATACAGGGGAAGAGGAAGAACAGAAAAAGAAAACTTTTTTTGTGAAAGTTACCTTTACATGGATGAATAAAATAATAATAATAATAATAATAATAATAATAATAATAATGAAATGCCTCTAAGGACTGATACAATAATTTCATTTCACAATAATTTAACATTTTAAAGCATCCTATAAACGAGTTTTCCTCCTTACCACCTGCAACAGCTTGCCAAGTTATTTGGATTTCAGGGGAAATATTAATACGGGATAAATTAGCTGATGTAAAATTTAATTATTCTGACAGAACAACACCAAGCAAAATTTGCTGAAAGAAGCAATAAATTAAAGAACCTTCTTGAAAAGGCAATATTCAATTATAACTAAAATAAATTCCCTAAGATGTGAACCAAGACAACTGTATTAAAAACTACAATGAATTTCTGTTAAAAAAAATCAGTTTAGTTGAATAAAAAGTCTCCTAGAGCCAACTTCATTAGTCAGCATACCATCAAAGACTCTTGGAGTAACCAACTAATTTAAAACATATTTTATAACCAATTTCCACATGGGCTCATCATTTATGTTTATAGTTTGGGCAGAAGGCTTGAATGGAAAGTCAAGAGGATCCCTAGAAAGATCAAGTTTCTTTTAGAAATGGCTTCCTCATTCACCCATAAATTCAATTTTGGGGGGATTTGCTTTTTACTTTCCTTTAAAATGTAATTTTACTGGTAATGCTGAATTCTCAACAACATGTTTTATTCAATGTAATAAAATGAAGGAAAAGGAATGACAAATACGAGAGGGTTAGTTTTAGCTAGTTTCAAATAAGCATTTTCCAATGTATTCTTTGCTAGCCACAGTTACAGTCAGCCTACAAAAGTCACTTCACCATCCCTGGAGGGCCCCCTTATGCATTTCACTGATAAGAAACACTCCACTATAATCAGTTTGCTCACAATGTCCAGTGATAAGCAGGTGTACAGCCTAGTCACCCACAATGCCCAGCTCTCTCGAGGGTTGGGTCTAGAACCAACTACAAAGATTTGCAAGAACCTTCTTCTGCCTTGGGGACAGTACCCTTCCGTTTTCTTTCTTGTAAAAGACAATGACTTCACTGCCTCCCTCTTTTCTTCCCATAAAAGTTAGTCAAGTGCCATTAATTCCTTAGCTTAGGAAATTTGCATTCCTGTTTCTCTAAAACAGAGATGTTTTTGGCTTTTTATTGATGAGGATGTTTGACTATAATGGTCTATGGTTTGAACAGCAAAAATTTCCAGGAGGATTCAGAATTGAGTTTACAAAATGACAGTTTAGTTTATATTATTTCCATGGATTCAGGTTTCTGTTCATAGATTTCTGATTCATAGATTCTGTTTCTTCCAGAAACAGAAAAGAGATTACTATGAATTTAATAGTGAAGTTACAATACTTCCATATATGGTCATTTGAAAACTAGTTATGATATCTAATTTGTGAATTACCATATCTGGAAATAGTCCTCTATCTATGAATTCTCTCCATTTCTCATCATTATCCCAGACACCTTTATGAATTGACAGCAACAGAATTCAAAGACTCTGGGAGCTCAGTGAACCTCCCTTTACTTAGAGAACTAGCAGTATCAACGTTGCACACCCTATAGCTTTTAGGATGAGACAATAGCAACTAGGAAAAGTTAGAATTTAAGGCTGAGATAACTAAAACTAGAAAAGAATACTAGAAAAAAAGATAAACAAACCCTGGAAACAATAAAAGCAAAACTAATAGCAAGAACTAGAAAATATTCAACATACTTGTTATAGATCTGTTACAAATATTGTTAGAATTCCCAGGAGAGAGCTAAAAAATATATATACTATTTGTTCAGAAGTAACAAATCAGAAAAACAGAATATTTCACACATTATTTCCCAATAATATAGTTCTTGCCACTGACAATGGGCCTCATAATAATAAAAATACCAAAAATATAGATTCATAGCTTTAAGAATTGGGAATTGCAGGATAAGGAAAAAAGACAAACCCATAGAGTCCCAGATGATATAAATCCATGCTAGAATTCTAAAGTCAAACTCTCAAAAAGCAATTTCTATTAATGCTGTTTCTAAAACCATATCCTGGCAGGCTTTTGATTTCAAAAACACTCCATCACACTTTGACCAAGAATTTTAAACTTTTCCCAAAGCTCAGTAACAAAGTTTCCCTCGAGTCTTGCTTTCTCATCTTGTTTGTATTTAATTCTATTAAACTCCTAAGGTCAGATAACATTAAAAGTATTGGGGATGCTCTCAGAATAGTAATTATGTATCAAAGTAAAGATATTGAAACTGTGATGTGTGGGGAAACCATTTAAATGAAAGAAAATCAAAAGAAAGGGGTCTTTGAAGTCCTAAACATGCATTAAGATAAAAATAATTGATCTAATAAATTCATGACATAGATTTCAGTCCTTAATAACAGTGAATAAAAGCTTATGGAAGACAAGTTAACAGAGTCAATTTCAGGCTCAACTATCAGACTGGGCAAGATGAAAACAAAACTTGCAATATTTTTTCAATCTTATAGGCAGCAACTCAGAAAGTGTTTATTAGTTAACTTTCTCCCAAAAGCTTGTTTTGAAGTGGAAATAAGAAGGCAAAGGAAACACTTCCATGCTCCCACCTCCCTAGCCCTATGGTGGAGCATTCATTTCCTCCTCTGCTCATTAGAAATCAGTCTCACATGAAATATTATCTAGTCTCTCACCTGTCCTGTGTGATATTGTAAAATTAAATGTAATAAGAATTTCACATATGATCCAGGAAAAGAACTGGAAGCAGAAAACATCATTGGGGATTTCAAAAGACAATCTTTAAAGGAAGCTGTGGAGTCCACGCATGCCAGGTGCTGGTACATGCCTTCAGGGTCACCAGAGGTGATGTTCTGCTTGGAACCTCTTCCCAGTCCTGTCAGCTAGCTGACCACAGTGCCCAATGTCAAATCCTCCTTTTGAGGAAAAGGACCTTTCTAGAGGATGTTTGTGTGACTCCAGGAGAATCATTACCACCCAAGACTCAGCCTTATGAAAACAGTCCAGACTGGACAGTTAGGGATGATTAAAGAAGAGTAAAGTGTTCAAAACTAAAGATACCCCTGACCCCTTCTCTACTCTCTCACCCATAACATCTCCTTTCTCCCAAACAGTCTCTAGTCCCACTCACTCTTTCTTTGTCTGCTACCTGCAGTGCCTCTTACAGTGAATGAGTGCAGCAGTAATGAATTATGATGCAGTTGCTAACTTCAAGGTTTATGAGACAGGAAGTAAAGGGGTATCGTCCCAGTTTTATTAGCCTCTTATTTGATACCTTGAGAAGAGATATCAGACCTTCAAAGACTGATATACACCTGAAAATCGTAGGCTGGAATTTAAGTTTCATTTTAGTATCTACAATGCCCTAGTATCATAGATACTAGGTTGGCAGCCACTGAGGGGCTGGAAGGAGCAATGCAGGCAGCACAGGGTGGGGTCTTCCCGCAGGCTCACTCTAGAAGGCAAATGCAAATTCTTAGAAGGGAAAGTTTCAGGGCACGTAGGTAGATAAGATTATTACACAAGAAGACAACTTGGAATTACATCTCTTCTTTCTGCTGTCACCACCATATTCAGGCATCTCAGACTTTAAGCAGAAAAAGATGTGAGAAAGGTACGCGTAGATGACACAAGCAGAACTCTTTGACCCCATCTGACTCTACCAAGTATACTTTATTTCACTAGTCTCATCTCTATGTTCATAGTTGCTGATTTGGCACATGATAGTGAATGTCAAAATTAAGTGGTTTACCTCACTCTTTACTCTTCTGCTATGCAATTAACACCTCTTTGATATTCCTTACTGTCCATCGAATCTTTTTTTTTGTTTGTTTATATCAAGCACACATATTTTAGAAAGGACGGTAACATCCCACTAAATCTCTAGTCCTCCTTGGCAATGACAAACTGATACTATTAAGTGATTTTTAATTGGAGCAGTCAAAATAGCCCTATATTCTGAGAATAAAACATTTGTGCCAATTTTGTTCAAGAAGTTGGGTCAATTTTGTGGTAGGCAAATAAATCATGTCTTGCTCATTAAGCAGATAAGCCTTTCCATGTCTGTAAAGCATGTGTGAGCTTTATATTAATAAAAAGTGTGAAAAATATCTGAATGCTAACAAGAATACAAGTTGATCTAATTGGTGTTGCCTTACACAGTTGGAACAGGTGGGTTTTGTTTCATTTTTGTTTCTTCTTTATAGTACAAACATGGTCCAAATTCATCTTCACTGTTCCAGGACAGATGGATACATTAGGATAGCTCTAGCCTTGACAGTTATAGGGTAACCTTACCACTGGGATATGAGAGACGAACTCTGGAACTTCATGAGTCTAAAAGCAAACTCATTCCACATTCCTGATATATTACAGGAATAAAAGAGGATACTAGTGTGTTTTCTCTTACTGCAACCAGGTTTAAAAAGGAGCAAGCAGGAGCAGCATATGGCTCAGCCACTTACATCATTAATCGGAACCGTTCCAATTTGAGCTAAAGAAGTTGTATTCCTCTCGCCTTTCTTTCAGACATTTGATCAAGTTCTATTAGTTATTTGATCAAATTCTGGAAGCACAGAATGGTGATAATATGATCTGTCAAAAACAGTCCCATTATTGTCATTTTCTACCTATATATGGTTTATTTTTTTTCTCCCTGCTATACTGAAATTTATCCTAAACCAGACATAATAATTGTTAGTGAATTTTCTGTACAACTGAAAAGAAGTCTTGATATTATGAATCAGATATGCCCAAACCACAGTGATGGTGAGAATAGTATTAAGAATAAAAGCATACATAGAGTTGAAATTCTGCATTTATGTATTGGTATTATATCGTTATATCAAGTACTTTTAAATTTTAAGATTTGTTTTTGCTCCCAGTGAAATAAGACAGGAATGAGATTTAATTCACCCTGTGATTTTCCTATGGTAATAAAACCAGAATTTTTACACTTCAATATATGATGCATGAAGAAACTGAACATATATTAGAATTTCTAAAGCAAACACCCAAGGCTAACTGGTTTCAGTTTCTCTCCCAGGTCCATATGATTGAATAACATATTTCAATATAAACCTCAAAATTTAAGAGTCCTTAATGGAAAAGTGTACACTGAAGGAGACAGCAACAAGGCAGAACCAGCATTAGCCTAACTCTGTGCAATTTCACAGACATTTGTCAGTTTCATGTCACAAGCCCATTATAATAAATATAGACTAATCATTTAAATGCCCCAAGATAAAACTGAACTCATTTTCCTGAAGAAAAAAAAATATGGATTCTTCTAAGTAAATAGTAATACCTATTCGTTTTAGAGAATTTAGAAAGTAAAGGAGAATATAAAAGGCACCCTTTATCCTACTACACAAAAAACAGCACTTTCTGTTGATGCATGTACATATGCACAATTTTTCTTTCTCATAATTGAAATTAAATTGTACATACTGTATTGTATTCCATTTTTATGGTATATAATCATGATAGACTCAATATAGTAATGATAAATGAATATTAACTATATCATTAAAATGATGTAATTCAATATTGTAGTAAGTCTTTGAAAACATAAATCTTACATCCATTTACTGCTTCAAACATTAAATTCCCCAGGAAGGTTCCATGAGGTCTCACCTTCTCTCTCTTACCAGTCACTGTAACCCCACACTTTTGTTATCCTGGTTTTACCTGCTTGCTTCTTTGAGCATGTTGTGCTGCTGGTCTTTGCACATGCCTCGCCTCTACCAATTTCTCCCTGACTCTTACTCCTAGCTAATCACCCACCCACTACCCTCAAGTACACACGCCCACGATGGCTCAAATCTCCATTTGGTTCTTGTTTATACTTTCTATGTCTAATGATATTTTTCTGTTTGCTGCAACATTTTCATCATACTTCCTTTTACTTCTTTAATCAAATGGTTTCCATTAGTACTGTGAACATAATTATAATAAATCCTTCAAGTCTTTTCCTGAAAAAGCTGTCATAAGGATCCTGTGCTCTTGTCAAAGCCAGGAGGGAAAAAAGAGCAGTCTTGATTTTAGCTCCACAAACTCTCTTCTTTCTCACAGAATTACTGTAGATTTTCTTGAATCCTTATTTCTTTATTTGGTGTCAGTCATTGAAATCATTACTACATGTTTTAAATAAATTTCACTGGTGTACCTGGAGAGGAATCAGCAGTGCTCCTTATACTTTGATACCAGAATTTCATATCCTTTGCATATTTTTAATATTTACTTTTTAGTAAGTCACCCCACTAACTTTTCTTACTAACAACATTAACAGGAGAAAATATTTAAAGATGACTTTCATTTCTAACTATATGAAATTGCCAATGGACAGCCATTTTTATGTGCAAAAATGTCTATTTTTGTGACTTAACCTAGTATATATTAGACATAGTTCTAGAGGCTTAACACATTATTTTTCTACAGTCCTTGCATCAACTCATTGAGACTATTATTATTCTCACTTTATGCAAGAGAACAATCTTTACTGTGAGGTTAAGCAACTCTCCACAAGACTGACAGCTAGTACATGGCAGAGCTGGGATACAAACCCACTCACACTCAGCCAGGCTGCAAGATGTACGTTCTTATTACTACCATATAGATGTTTAAAACTAATATTTTTCAATTAATTACTTTGATTTTTTTAGAGACAAACATTTGGAAGCAGTGATCATTTTTTTCATTTCTCTTTCCATTTACAATTGAGTCATTATTACTTGTCTACTTTTGACTAGAAATTCTAAAATAAATGAGGGCATGTTAAAGCAGTTGGAAACTGAATAAAGTTTGAACTCTAGTTAACAGCATTGTGTGGCTGTCAGTTTCTCAGTTTTGCCTTTTCACTAAAGTTATATAGGATGTTACCACTGGGAGAAACTGAGTGAAAAGTTCACACTACTCTATATAATTTTCTATGAGTCTATAGTTATTTCAAAGTAAATAGTACATGGAAAATTAGGTCTCCATCTTATTCTAGAGAGGACATTAAAAATAATAATTTTGAACCTTACTTAAAATTATAGAATTGTTTTAATCTATTTACCTAAAGTATAACATTTTAACAAAATAGAGAAACTGATCTGAGATACTTTAACATACCATAGGATTTTAATCTGTTATTTTACATAATTAATACACTGCATAATTTTTTTCAAGATTATATTCAGCAATGACATGGAAATGTAGTGAAAAAACATAGGGTCATTAATTATAAATTTTCACTTTTAAGACAATATAAACCCAATAGACAACCATATTAAGAAGGCTCACTAATTTAACACCTGATATTACTTCCTTGTCATTGATTTCTATGAAAAGAACAATCACCACCAAATATAAGCAAATTGTTCAGTTAAATTATACTATTACTTCATTTAGCAAATTTATTAGATGTTTATTAAATGTTGGGTAGATGACATCAATGTCCAAACGGGATTTATATTCTATCAGATAGATGTCAGCAACAAAGAATTTAAAAAAAAATGTGAGTGACAAATACTATGATGAGAATCAAAGTAGGTTAAGGTAGAGGTATATTAATAGTTGGAGAAATGGGAGAGGGGATACTTTGAATAAGTAAGACCTTTCTTAAGAGAAGACTTTTAAGAAAACAACTGAGTAAAGTAAAGGACAAAATCATGGGAAAATCCTGGGAACAGAATGAAAGGCAAATAATAAGAACAAATGAGGGACAAATGAGGAGACAATTCCAACAAAGAGAGGGAAAATGATTTGAGATATCTAGAAGAATATTTTAGCTATAAGTAACAGTATATTTTAGATATAAGTAACAGTATATTTAGATCTAAGTAACAAAACTTTAATCATTGTTATATTTTAACTAGTAGGAACCATGTCATCTTAAAATTCATCAAGGCTTATCAATGTTGAAGATGAATCATCTTGTAGAAAACCAGTCTCACATTACTACATGGTTTTCTGATATTTTTGTTTGTTTGTTTGCAATATATCTCCAGGGACAGCTTCTCATTAACCAATCTCTATGAATTCTGACAGAAAAAAAAATTGATCTTTTAAGTAATGAACTTCAAGAGATACAGAAGACATTGGTGAGAATAGGGGAGAAAGAGGAGAAAGAAAGGAGTTGAGAGAAGGGAGGAACAGATGACTTAATGCAATTATTTTTATAAAAACAATTAAACTTGCCCCTGAATTAGTGTTTTATGCCTAAAATCACAAAAAATACTGCATACATATATATGCACTAAAATAGAGGAACACAAACTGCAGTTCCAGAAAATGGGAATGGCATTGTTCATAGTCAAGAAATTGGATGTCACTATGTGTGTCGGTACATATATATGTATATACACAAATATATGCATGTATACATATAATATACATACACACATACATACACACATATATAGATATATAAAATCTTTGAAGGAATCAAAGTACACATGACTTTCACAGTAGTGAAAATAAAATAATCAAGTGTGTCCATCTCAACAGTAATTTCTTTCTTTGGTGACTTAGTGATATAATAACATGGGATAAATGGGAGTGTATATGTAAATGCTAGGGCTCCCAGCTAAAAGCTTTATATAATTTGTATAAATCTGCATGCTGAGTTCAAAAGCCACAAATCTGTAACATTAAATTTAATTAGGGCAAACTGCTATTTAATATAAAACCAATATTCAAGGATAACAGATAAAATACAGAGTAGTTTAAAAAAAACAACTGTTTTAATCATTTCCTGATTAGAAAAGCTAAAATAAGCTTTTCCCACATATGGCACTGACAGTGGGATGCAAAACTCCCACACAAACCACCACAGGAGCGTTGAGTAAAGACAAAGATTGTCTCTGGGAGCTGAGACAACATGGGGATGGAGATTATTGTTTAGTTCTTCAACAACTTAGGTTGGCTGACAGGGTCTTCTAAAATCCTGTTTTTTTCAAACATCCTGGAGAAACTTAAGATACCACAACCCACGTTTGGTGGGCACAAAACTGTTCTAGACACTCCTTAAATCCTAGCATTTCAGAAAGTATCTATGTAGTCTGTATGAGGTGGCAGAGTAGCTGTTCTATAGCATTTGGTGAAAACAACCAGTGTTTTCAATATTGCAGTTGCCTGAGACAGCGATATTAGTTAGGGCTAATAAGAGGCAAAGCAAAACCATTAAAGGAAAAACTGGGAAACAAGATGTCTGCAGGGGGGGTTGGAATGTTGAGACATTACAGAAAATTTAGCAAGCTGCACTCAGGCTGCATCCCGGTGTACAAATGCAGGGGAAAAATAAAACAAAAAATGCCCTAAAATTTTACTGCCAATTGACCTTGAAGCTCTGAATAAGCAAGAAGTGAAGGCAAAAGGAAAGTTGTAAACTGCATGCCAGTACACTAAAAGCATACCAGAACACATACACAAGCTCCTTGCCTAAGGCTTGGAGTTTTATCAGTTAATTGTAGTTAAAGAAAGCTCATTATTAAAAAGTAAAATTAAGGAATCAATAATTGGCTACTGAACTAATATATACATTTTATATATACTTAACCTATGAATGTAACATAAAATGTTACCATATATAGATTCACATAAAATTAACATGTATATATAACTGTTACCATATACATATATAATATATATATTATACCAACCGTTACCATATATATATATTATATATATATAGATATATAACAGAATTAGTGCTGGAAAGTCACTAAACAATTACTGTTATAGAACTGTTTCAGTAGGAACAGAAAATGTTGTGGATGCTATGAAAAGTGTGATGGTTCCTTAAAAATTATAAACAGAATTACTGTACAATCCATACCACTTTGGGATATATATCCAGAAGAATTGTAAAAAGGATCTCAAAGAAATATTTCCACCCTAATTCATAGAAATATTAATCACAATAGAGAAAAGACAGAAGCAACTAAAATGACCACCATCTAACCAATGGATAAACAAAAAGTGGTATAGATACACTATGAGAAATTGTACAATTGTTTGAAAGTAAAGAAATTACAATACATGCTACTACATGGATGAACCTTTAGACTTTTGGTAAGTTAAATAAATGAGCTACAAAAAGACAAACACTGTATGATTCCATTATGTGAGGTAACAAAGTTGTCTAACTCAAAGAAATATAAAGTGGAATGGTAGTTTCTATGGAATAAGGGGAAGGTAAAATGAGTATGGCATATAGTTAAGGAGTACAGAGTTTCAGATTTGCAAAACAAAGTTCTTTTTTCATTTTTAATATTAAATAATTTATTTATATATAAATTTCACATCTTTGTGATCTCCGAGGTTCACTCCCCCTCCCTGTCTGTTCCCACCCTCTCCCACCTCCCCACCCCAAGTTGTGTACTTTAATTTGGTTGTTGGCTTGTTTTGACTTTTCTTCATGGCTTTTGTTTATCTTTCCCATGTCCCATATAATAGTGAAAACATTTGGTTTCTGTCTTTTTCTTTTTGACTTATTTCTGTTAATATGATTTCTTCTAAGTCCATTCATGATATCATAAAATTGACCAATTTGCCATTTTTAGTTGATGAGTAATATTCCAGTGTGTATATATACCACTTTTTCATCCAGTCATCTCTTTTGGGACATTTTGGTTGCTTCCATGTCCTTGCAATTATAAATAGAGCTGCAATAAATATCAGAGTACAGGTGTCCCTTTTTACAAGCATTGGGGTCTCCTTAGGGTAGATTCCCAAAAGAACAATTGGTGGGTCATATGGTAATTCCATTTTCATTAATTTGAGGGCCTTTCACACAGCTTTCCATAGAGGTTGGACTAGTTTACATTTCCACCAGCAGTGTAAGAGTGTTCCATTCTCTCCACATCCTCGCCAGCACTAGTTGTTGCCTGTTTTATGGATCTGGGCCATTCTTACTGGTGTAAGGTGTAATGGTGGTGTAATTACTGGTGTAATGGTATCTCATTATGGTTTTGACTTGCATTTCCCTGATTGCTAGTAATGTAGAGCAATTTTTCGTGTGCCTATTGGCCATTTGTATTTCCTCTTTGGAGAAGTGTCTTTTTAGTTCTTCTCCCCATTTTTTGACTGGTCTTCTTGTTTTGCTTTTGTTTAGTTGTGTGAGTTCCTTGTGGATTTTCATTATTTAAACCCTATCACTCTTGTGCAGGTCAAAATTTTTTTCCCATTTGGTTGGGTTTCTTTTAGTTTTTTCTGTTGTCTCTTCTGCTGTACAGAAGCTTTTTAGTTTGATGTAGTCCCATCTGTTTATGTTTTCCTTCATTTTTTTTGCCATCTGTAGGTTTTTTCAGAAAGGGATTTCTGAATTGTACTTCATGGAGGGTTTTTCCCAAGTTTTCTTATATGTATGCTATGGTTTCAGGTCTGACATTTAAGTCTTTTATCCATTTTGAGTTGGTTTTTTTACAAGGTGTGAGGATGTTGTCTTGGTCCATTTTTGTGCAGGTCTTAGTCCAATTTTCCCAGCACAATTTATTGAAGAGGCTATCTCTGTTCCAATGTAAGTTTTCCCCCATTTGTCAAAGATTAGTAGACTATATATGAGTGGTTTTATTTCTGAGCACTCAATTCTGTACCATTGATCTGATTGTTGTTGTACCAGTACCATGCTGTTTCAATTATTATGGCTTTGTAATATAACTTGAGGTCTGGAATAGTTAGGCCTCCATTCTCTCTTTTTTTTGGCCAGGAGGCTTTTTGATATTTGAGGTCTTTTGTTATTCCGCATGAATTTCAGTAATTTTTGTTCTAGCTCTTTAAAGAATGTCATTGGAATTTTTATAGGGATTGCATTGAATCTGTAGATTCCTTTTGGAAGGATGGCTATTTTGATGATGTTAATTTTTCCAATCCATAAGGGAATGTCTTTCCATTTCCTTATGTCTTCTTCTATCTCTTTTAGCAGCATTTTAAAGTTTTCTTTGTATAGATCTTTCACATGTTTTGTTAGGTTTATTCCCAGGTATTAAATTGTTTTCAGTGCAATGGTGAATAGGATGGCCTTTTAAATTTCTTTTTCTTGGCTTTATGTGTATAGGAAAGCTAATGATTTCTGTGTGTTGATTTTGTATCTGGCTACCTTACTGAACTGGTTATTATTTCAAGTAGTTTTTCTATGAATTTTTTTGGGTTCTCTATATAGAGATTCATGTCATCTGCATATAATGATAGCATCAGATTCTCTTTTCCTTTGTATCCCCATTATGTTTTTCTCTTGCCTTATTGCCCCCAGCTAAAACTTCCAGTACAATGTTAAAAAGTTAAAATGTTCCAGATCTTAATTAGAATGATTTTAGTTTTTCCACATTTAGGATGATGATTGCCATAGGTTTGTCATAGATGGCTTTTATTATGTTGAGGTATGTTCCTTTAATCCCCAATTTTTCAAGGGCTTTTATCATGAATGAATGCTGGGCTTTGTTGAATACTTTCTCTGCATCTATTGCTATGATCATAGGATTTTTGTTTTTCTCCTTGTTCACGTGGTGTATTATGTTAATTGAATTCCGGATGTTGAACCATCCTGGTGCCCCTGGGATAAATCCCACTTGGTCATGGTGAATATTGCTTTCTATTCATCATTGGATTCAGTTTGCCAGGATTTTGTTTAAAATTTTTGTGTTCGTGTTCACTAGGGAAATTGGTCTTGGTTTTGTTTCTTCATGCTGTCCTTATTTGATTTTGGATTGAAGGTGATGTTTGCTTCATAGAATGTGTTTGACAGTTTTCCTTCTTTCTCAATTTTTTGGAAAACTTTTAGTAGTGCAGGCATTATTTCATCTTTGAGTGTCTGGTAGAATTCATTAATAAAACCATCTGGTCCTGGGCTCTTATTTTTAGGTAGAGTTTTGATGACTGCTTCTACTTCACTGCTTGTAACTGGTTTATTTAAGTTCTCTATATCTGCTTTATTCAATTTTGGGTAGTTGTATCTCTCTAAGAATCTGTCCATTTCATCCAGGTGGTTGTATTTATTTCCACATAGTTGTTCATAGTAATCTCTTATGTTTTGGATTTCTTTTGTGTCTGTTGTAATTTCTCCTCTCTCATTTGTGTTGCTGTTATTTGAATTTTCTCTCTTCTTTCATTTGTGAGCTTAGATTTGCAAAATTCTGGAGACTGGTTGTATAGCAATGTGAAAAAACATGGGCGCTATTGAACTTAAAAATGGTTACGATGGTAAACTATATTTTATGTGTATTTTACCACAATTAAAAATGAAAAATAAACAGAAGCTAATGCACAATGAAAGAAATGAAGCTTACAGAGATGAAGAATAAAAAAATTAGAAGGTCTTAGTTCCTGATTCCAAGCCCTTTCTGAATCCCTGAGAATTTCTGAGGATACCTCTATAGTTTAATCAAAAATTCTTCATTAGGTTAAACCAGCTTGAGTGAGGTTCATGTAAGTATAGAACTCTTAAGTGATATGCACACATACTAGAGAGGAACACATGCCACTGATGAGACACTGTTTACTTCATTAATTCTGTCAAGAGCTTAATATTTTCTGACTTGGAAAGTAAAGGCAACTGACTGGGCACAGATAATACAGTCCCCAAAAGAAACTTGATGCTAAAAATATAATATGTTTTAAAGCAGGAGGCTGTTTTGTTCAAAATCTATACAGTATGAAGTAGCTTAGGTACACATGTGCCACACATGACAAAGTTCCTGTACATCTCAAAAATAATTTGAAAAAGGTTGCCATTCTTTGATAATTATGTTACTTTTCCATTTGGAAAAGAACTGGTGTTTAATTCATTGTTATTTCATTTCATCAGATTTGGGAAGAAAAAGTTTATCTAAGTTGCAAATGGCAACTAATCTCAGATAATATTTTCAACTGAAAGGTTTAATCGTCTTACTGAACTACTGACTTAATGCTTAAGGAGCAACTCCACTGCAGATAATTTTTCAAATATATCTCTATTCAAATAACATTTTTAACATCTGTATGTGAATCAGAGTCTGAATGGAGATTCATGACTTTTTATTAATCTGGATAGGCACATTCCCCTGTGCTGATTGTATAAATAAAAAACAACAGATTATGCCAATGTTGATTTCATTCTTAAGCAAATCACAGAATTTGTATACCCCCCCTGTCCATTTCTTATAGAGTACTAACATGCATCAGGTCTTATCTCTAGGAGTAGTCATGTTTAATGAGACGAATTTAAAAACAGCTAAAGTTAAAAAGCAGCATAATACTACAGATGATGAGGGGAGCTATTGTCTTTAATCCCAGAGACCTGTTAGAAAGAAGACAGAATGGTTTTTATGAACCTTCAGAGAAAACCTATTGGCAAGGGCACAGCCAGGGCTAGAGCAGATCAGAAGAAATAGTTTCCAATATGTATTCTCAGTGCATTTATCTCTGCAACTTGGAACTTTTAAAAGTTAAAAAAGCTCTTGGGGTCTCTGCTTTATGTTCCTGTGGCAGGATTTCAGGGTAAACATCTGAGGTGGTTTGATGTGCATTCACATTTGTTTTTGGTATTTTTGTATTTGTATTTTAAAAATTGAAAACACACACATATTACATCACTGTGTACACCAGGATTCTCCTACCACTTTGTAACCTGTATCCCATCATCTTAATCTCTTGTACCCATCCCTCTCCCGGTATTATCCCCATCCCCCTCTCTTGCTCTATGCTTCAGTTCTGCTGACAGTTTTAAATTTTACTTGTCCTTTTGTTTGTTTTCCCTATATCCTGCATTTTGGTGAGATCACCCAATATTTCTCTTTTTTTTCTGACTTATTTCCACAAACATGATCCCTTTTAGCTTCGCACATGTTGTCACAAATGCATCAATGTTATATTTTTGGTTGCTGAATGATATTCTATTGCATACATATACCACGATTTTCAGATCCATTTGTCTTTTGGGGGGTCATTTGGGTTGTTTCCATATTCTGGCTATTATAAATAGGGCTGAAATAAACATCCCACAGGTTTGAGAATCATCTGCCCTTATAGCTGTTAAATAGACTGTAAGAATTGAGAAGGATCTTCTACCAAGAGTCATGTATAGAAGGATGGTGAAATGCAGGCTTTAGAAACAACACACAGGTGTTTGCTTTGGCAGCACATATACTAAAATTGGAATGATGCAGAGAAGATAGTATGGCCCCTGCACGAGTATGACATGCAAAAATTATGAAGTGTTCCATATTTCTACAATTCAGAAATCCCTTTCTGGAAACATCTACAGATGGCAAAAAAAATGAAGGAAAACATAAACAGATGGGACTACATCAAACTAAAAAGCTTCTGTACAGCAAAAGAGACAACAGAAAAAAAACTAAAAGAAATCCAACCAAATGGGAAAAACAATTTGCCCTCCACAAGAGTGATAAGGGTTTAAATAGTGAAAATCCACAAGGAACTCACACAACTAAACAAAAGCAAAACTAGAAGACCAGTCAAAAAATGGGGAGAAGAACTAAAAAGACACTTCTCCAAAGAGGAAATACAAATGGCCAACATGCACATGAAAAACTGCTCAACATTACTAGCAATCAGGGAAATGCAAGTCAAAACCACAATGAGATTCTACCTTACACCAGTAAGAATGGCCCACGTACAAAAAAAAGGGCAACAATAAGTGCTGGTGGGGATGTGGAAAGGAACACTCTTACACTGCTGGTGGGAATGTAAACTGGTCCAGTCACTTTAAAGCAGTATGGAGGACCATCAAATTAATGAAAATGGAACTACCATTTGACCTAGCGATTGCTCTCTTGGGAATCTACCCTAAGGAGACCTCAATGCTTGTAAAAAGGGACACCTGTGCTCGGATGTTTATTGCAGCACTATTTATAATTGCAACGACATGGATGCAACCAAAAAGTCCCAAAAGAGATGAAAGGATGAAAAAGTGGTATATATACATAATGCAATATTACTCATCAAAAATGACAAATTGGTCAATTTTATGATATCATGGATGGACTCAGAAGAAATCATATTAGCAGAAAGAAGTCAAAAAGAAAAAGACACCAAATGTTTTCACTATTATATGGGACATGGGAAAGATAAACAAAAGCCATGAAGAAAAATCAAAGCAAGCTAACAACCAAAATGAAGGACACAACCTGGGGGGAGGGGGTGTGACAGGGTGGGAATGGGAGGGGAGGGGGGAAGAACCCTGGGAATTACAAAGATATGAACTTATATATGAATAAATTTAAAAAATATATATCACACAGATATAATCTATACAATAGTCAAGATATGGAAACAACATATGCCTCAAAACAGATAAATGGATCAAGGTGTACACATACACAATGGAATACTACTCAGTGATCAAAAAAAAAGATAAACTCATGTTATTTGTGGTAACTGGGTGAGAAGCAGGAAGGGTTGATATAAGCAAAATCAGTGATAAGGACAAGATAAATTTATGAAGATGGGTGGGGGTGAGGGGGAAAAATGTAAGTGATATGAGTACTTTGATGGTGGCAGAACTGCAGTGACCACACCTGAGAGAAGAAATCAAATACTGCTCAAAACTTTAATAAAAAATAGAAAAAAATAAGACCACATAGAGCAGTAGCTTCTAGTTTCCCTTACTCTTTCATACATTCTTTCATTTATCAATGTGTTGACCACTTTATTATTAGTCCTTGTACTAGGGGATAAGGAAACAAGAGTCAAAAAAGCAATGAGGCATAACTTTTGGGCTAGATGAGCATGCACATTAACCACTTGTTTATGAGATGAAAGAGCTTTAGAAAGGCACCCCAGAAGTTTTCTGTGCCACTATCACAAAGTTCAGCCCTCTGACTACCAGAGAAGGAAACTGAGAGGTTAGAGAGAAGACCAAGACTCCTTTTAAAGCAAATAATACATGTCTATTATTTGCAGGTTCTGTGTATAATCATTAAAAATAATTCACAAAATAATCTCTATTGAATAAAATACAACCGATTTTGAATAGCTATCTGCCTATATTTAGAGAGCTTTTCAAAGTCGTGACTATTTTCATGTCATCCTGTTAAAGTTCTTCAGGCGAAATATGATTCTGGAAACTGAATTTGAGGCAAGTGATTCATTTAAAGATACAAGGTGATAAATTAAAATATTCTTTAAAGATCCAATGTTTTACATGAGGAATCATTCATAGTAAAGTTGTAAAACTCTATTCTGTTTATCATTGGGGTGCTAATTCTGTTTTATTTAATTGGGGGAAAACACAGATGTGTGGGGATGGACTCACTTGTCTATGTGTAGACAGGTGGTCACAATGCAAGCCCATAATTACCAAATTACAAGCTGGAAATTGGATTGCCTCCCTGAATTCCAGGATGACTCCCAATCAAGATACACTCATTTCCTACAGCAAGTAAGGCTGGCCACTTTAAGAAAAGTTGCAGTGCACATAAAGATACAGTACTCACCATCCCTACACACTAGTGACATTTAAACCCTGACCTGCTTCACAAGCACAGGCTTACACTGCCTATTGTAGGAGCTATGGAATCCTGAATGAAAGCTTCACATTTTCTCTACCAGAAAATTTCATTTCACTGAGTGTGTTCCTAGACATTTCAGGGTCTCATCTAAACAAGTAAAGAAGACATAAGACATGGATTAGTGTCTGTCTCTGTCTTTTTGAACACTTCATGTGGAGAAAAGGCTGATAGAAATATAAGTACAAATTGTATAAAGTAAAAATTTGTTGTATAAAGTTTTAGAAACAGACTTCTTTATCTTGGAAGTTTAGGGAGCTTCACTCTAAGATTCAAGTAATATGGCAATTACACCTGACAAAGTGCAGAAACAGTCATGTTATTCACATATGTTTATAAACACTGCTGAATTTTTTTGATCACAACAATTTGAAAATCAGCAGTCTTCTCAAACTCTACTGGCAAAGCACAGTAGTTGGAATTCCCTGGCTCCCTATTCCTCACAACCTGCTCTGAAAAAAAAACACCAAAAAGCCAATTGGAGTTCTCCGCAGTCACTGCTAACAAATACTTCTTTCCTATCTTTTCATCTTAAAAATAAAATTACCCGGTTTTCCTCCACAGGGATTCCATTTTTTTTCCTCTTAAACTATATGTTTTTATTTTGTTCATCTGAACATGCTAGATCAGAGTGCTGTTTGCATTCCTGGGGTTTCATGATCATACAGGTGACATAATGACTCAGAGATAGAAAAATTACCTACAAAGTGCCTAGTTAAGATGTCTGCCATGGTGGAGCTCACCCATAAAGTTGAATAAAATACATAATGTGTTTAGCTCCAAAGCAACACTACCAAATATAAAAGACTATGAGGGAGCAAAGATATTTTGACAATGAGTATCTGTCAACTGGCTGACTGGCTTTTCACCAGTTCTGGTAGAAATATGGCAATGAGAGCCCTGCTATCCACCTCCTGTATTCACTTTCTGGAGGAGTATCCTTCTGCATTGATTCTGAGCTTGGTGATGTGGCTTGCTTTATATTGGCTCATAATATAAGCTGCAGCTTGAAAAATCATTTGAGAATTTCCATTTCTCTCTTCTATACCACTCTGTAAAAACATGCCCATTATACCCTATGGGGGGATGTGGCTGACAGATGGCAGATAATTGAGTCCCCAAATGAAGTCGTCCCAGTCATCCGCCTGTAGTGGTCAATGATGCACGAGTGTCATAGATCAGCAGAACATCTTAGAACACTCATGAGAAACAAAAAGTTATCCCTTAAAACCACTAAGTTTGGAAGGGGGTGGTTTGTTAGACAGCAATAGCTAACTGATACACTACCAACAGAAAAGTAGAGCATATAACTGAGAACCAAATGATCAAAATAAAAGTTGTCCTGAGTCTCATTTAGAGCCTTAACCCTGATGCTGCATTTCAAAGATTGATGGTGGTGTTAGGAAAAAAGTTCTGGTTTGGGAACCAAAGCAGCATCTTCAAGACAGAGTTTAGTAGAGCACTGCTGCCAAAATAGATGGTTATGTGTCCTCTCATTCCCCTGCACTCTCTGACTACATCCAAGACTCTTCCAACTGACCACTACTTGATCTGTTTGCTGTAGTTAGTTTCCTGGAAGGAATATGGACCTTAATTTTATGAGTAAGGAAAAATGATCTAAGATCTGGAACCCAAGCCACAACTCTTGTATGTCACTGGCTTCTTTCCCAGAGAAAAAGGCCATTTGTCACCATATCCTCTTGGTCCTGCTGCCAGGACACTTAATCTTCTGATGGGCTCTTCCTATTGGCAGCAGTCCTCTCTCTCCCTTCCTAGAATCTTCTCATTCACATCTCTATTAGCCTCCATGCCCTACCCTTCTGTCATTTCACAATCTGCTTTTTGAAAAAGTGGACACAGATGGGCCTAGAAGATTCAGAGTCTTGGCAATAGTTTGTGCTATCCATTGGCTTCATTCCAGAATTCCTACTCTCACTAGGCCTAAGGAAATCAACCTGGTGCCTCAGCTGTCAGATTCCTTTAACAGCAGATGATGAAGCATGAAAACCATGGGACAATCCCACAATCATTAGACATTTAATAAGCAGTGCATGTGGAGTTTGAAAATCTTTCCCCATCTCCTAGACTCACCATTGTTTAGCTTCAGATAGGAGAATATTCAAATCATCTTGTCTAAAACGAATCCTCATTAACAATGGCTCCTAAGCTTTGGGTCATTTTTCCCTATAAAGATTTCCCTTTGGGGGCTATAAAGTCCATATGCACCCAACCTCTTATTACTAGAATGAACAAATAATAATTTTCACACAGAAATATATGCATATACATAAACTGTTATTTTTCAAATATTTTGACTATTGAAACAAGTGACTTTAAATATCTTACTAAATACACAAACACGATACATGCATGTATAGTCATGTGCACATGGTCACCAACATTACACAATAATTTTCAATTATTGACTAATGAAAGGTCAACAATTAAATGATACTACTTGAAAGTTTTGATGACTTAAAAAGGTCTTCATATTCCAACAGACTGGGTAGAAGCCACTCTAGAACATTTTAAAAGATTCATTCTTAGGTTGACCTAGAGCCAAAGACATTTTCTGGGGATATATATATATATATATATATCCCCAGAAAATGTCTTTGGCTCTAGGTCTATATATATATATATGTGTGTATATATATATAATATATATATAATCTTTCAGACTAAACCAAATATACACCATGTTTCTGGGTCATGGGAAAGGTATCCCAGACAAATGCCAGAAGCAATATAGTCACCATGTAGGTTTCTCAGTTAGGGCACTGTTCACAATTTGCATGAAGACTTTTTTGCTAGTGGCAATGAAGCACAGTGGGGTAAAAGAGTGTTGTTCATGTACTGTAGGATATCTAGTAGCATTTCTGGCCTTCACCTCAAGAAGCCAGTAGCACTGCATGACAACCAAAAATATACCTGGATACTGTCAAATATTCACTAGAGATAAAATCTATCTTTGGCCCCGGACCCACTGTTGGCTACCATGAGTATCTGGAGATAACACTAAAGTGTTCATGTCCAACATAACAGCCATTACAATGTATGGTTTATGGCAGAATGAGTCTTATGATAAATTTTTAAAAATAATGCAAAAGGCTCTAGAGCTGCTGGTGACAAGATGATGGCAAATGTTGCTGGTAAACCCAACAACACACTTACTTTCCAGAACATGCAGCAATGGAATAAAACCATTTCTTATTTAGGAATTCTGATTACACATTAGATCAGCAGACACAAACAAATACAAGTCTGATTAAATCAATATGGCAACAAGGTTGCTCTTAAAACCAAAAGGAACTTGCTTCTCTATCTGCCCTGTAAACAATCAGTGAGAAATGCTTTTCCAATGCTTATTTATGATGTAAGTGAAAATTTAAAAATCGATCCCCTTCAATGGAGGGAATCGTTGCTGTCTCCCCAACAGCAACCTTGCTTTCTGGTCACAACATGTCACGCCTGTAAAACCAAAAGGCCTATTCCCAAGAGTATCATTCAGAGACCTACCTTATTCATGATCTATTTATCATAGAGACAGGCAATTACAGTTTGATTAGCATGTAATAAATGATGTTTCTTTCCAATATATCTAGCAAAGTGGGCAAGCAAAAGGAAAAAAAAAAAAACCCTTTCAACGTGATTTACATCCCTACAGACTACACAACAGAAAGGGAAAAGGTAGTTAATAACAAACCATTGGATAAGGAATGATCTGGGCTAAGTGGTAGAATATTTACTGGAAAAAGTGAAACCCAGAAAGTCTTCTGGCATTCAAATTATTGTTGATTTCTGCTTTAGTGAGTTGAGATTTCCCCTACTTTTTCCCTGATTATATGAGAAAACACACAGTTTGAAGCTCCTCGCTATCCACATTTTCAACATTAAAGGTTAAGAATTTTTTAATTTTCATTTTTAATCTTGGAAATGACTCAAAAACAGAGAATGCAATTAGAAGCTATTGCATGAGATGCAGAAAAACAAAAACAAAAATTTTAGAAAACTCTTATGGATGAAATACAAAACAAAGAATTCCTTTAACTTCCCTGATAAAAAAGACATATACAAGGTAAGACTGAGCCTCATATTTTTCCAGAGGGTCCAAAAAAAAATGTGTAAGAGATACTCATAGTTTAGTTACCATTTCAGTTTTACTGTTTGTCTAAATCATCTGTCTTAATAACCAAAAGCATTAACTTTGTTCTTCATGCTGATGAGAGTTAATGGATTTTAGTGAGCATATCTCTAAGCCCAATCTTTAAAAATGAAAATTTCTGCCAATCTTGTGGCCATATTTTGCTAGAAGTGGTGTGAAGAGTTTGATGACTGGGTTCCAGAACTAGGCATAGAGTTTCTTTAGCAGTGATGTTTCCTCTGTGGAATGGGTATTCCGGCCCTACCTCAACCATTGCAGAGATTCTGGGTGGATGGAGCTTCAGGCAAATGTAAGGTGATGTGACTTCAAGCATACTTAGCAAATCAGCAATTTATTTTCCCCTGAAGGATTTTAATAGTGTCCCTCTTACTCTGAGATATTGGCATCTGAATACAACCTTATTTTTCTCAAACCAGTCATTATTTTGTGATGTAAGCATGTTTTAGCCCAGAATCAATGAACTGTTCAATACAATTGAATTCCAACTGCAGTAATTTTAGAAACTTTATTACGGTAGTAAATTGTGGTTTCAAATCAGATGTCATTCATGACCATGCTTAGAGAAGGAAAGTAGACTGCATACTCTCACGCTAGCACTGGCAATTTTCTCCTCTCCAATGGTCTTGGTTTTGAACAACTGTGAAATCTGACTACCAATGGCTGAGTCTCCAGAGACAGAGGCTGCCTGATCATTTCTTCAGTGCACCATCTTCTCTGTTATTGGAGCTCCTGTCTCTCTAGATAAGGTTTGTGTTAAAACAGACAGCAAAAAAGTTGCAAGGATGGACTAAAGCTTTTGAAATTATTGGCAGTATATTACTGCTCTCTTAAGGGGATTTTACACAGCTTCTTCTGTAATTATGATTAGAGAGTTTTTTTAAAATGTGAAATTTGTCAAAAAAACTAAGTCCCCTGATTTCAGGCACCAGGATAGAGATTTATTTAACAGACATGCCTCTGTTGCCCTTTTCCTTCACCAAGGGACAAGTAATTCTCCCTCTGTTTCAGGCCCAATGTACACACTTTGGAGCTCATTGTGTGAAGTTCCTCTGGGTGATGCTGATGGACAACACCCTTCCTTAAACCCTCCATTCTAAGTAAGATGAAGGGTACATTTTTCTTGCATTTTTCAGAATGCCCTGGCAAGTTTTCTTTCTTACCAGATCTCTAATTAGAAAAATTAACTCCTCTAAGGACTGAAATGGATTTAACTCTCTAGAATAATGTTTCTCTTATAAGTATTTGTCCTTACACAGGGCAACACAATGTGGCTTAAGAGAAAAATCTAGGTAATGCTGCACAAGAGAGATTCCATGGCAGACTTGGCTTGGCTGTCTACCAAAACCCACCTTCAGCTTCTAAAAGACACTTAAACCTGGGGAGCAGCTCCCCAGCCAGGAATCGTAGGTGTGGTTTTCCTGACAAGCAGAAATACTCCTTCCTGGCAGATGGGCTTTCCTCCTTGCTCTTCCTCTGTTAGGAAAGGCCAAGATAAGTCAGGAGTGAAGGCAGAGCTACAGAGAAAGGGTGTGAGCATCTCTGGATCTCCTCAGGAGAGATGCACCCCAAGGCCAAGGAACTTTTTCACCCTTGGCTTTTCTGTGAATGAAACCACTTTGCTGTCTTTGAATTTCATCTATTTGTTATCACAGCTGGCCTCATTTGACAGAGTGCACTATTAGGATGCATGAAAAGTTTTCTCTTCACCTCACTATGGGCACACAACAAATAAATACTGTTAAGACATAAGAAGTTGCCGATGCCACAGAGTGATGGCTATTTAAAGTGCCATGTGTCACTTTCAAAATGCATGAATTACATTTTTTTTCAAGTCTCCAAACTATAAATGAAAAGAGTATATGCTTGAACTTCAGGTTTCGCTGTAGAAATTTTATTACTAGATGAACAAAACACGTATAATTCTTTCACTGGTTTTCTTAAAAAAATTCTGAGGAAATAGTCTCTTTCAACTTTCCGATTTGTTAAATCACCAAGGCATTTTAACAGCCCTTAGAAGTTTCCTTTTATCCACAAATATTGTATTCTCTTAAATGCATACATTTAATATATAAAATTGCTATTCTAATATTTTAGGGAAGTACTCTCTGATTTAAATGGCAATCTCGAATTTATGTATGTACCCCAGTACACAAAAGCAACTATTTATTTGATTTAATCTATTTACTGTCTCATTTTGAACTCTTAATTTATTACTCAATAGGGATGAAGCTAAATTCTGGATATAGAGCTTTCTATTTTAGAACACACTTGAGAAAGGTCTGAGGCAGAATTATACAGTCTCAAATTCCTTCCTAACACAGATATGCTATCTGGCCTTGCAAAAGTTACTTAACCTTACTGTTTCTGTTTCCCAAGTGTGAAATTGAATATTACATGTTACTTCCTTCTTCTCCCAAAGAGTAATGTGAAGTTTAAAATTTGTAAAGCAATTTCAAGGTGAAAGGAGTTTATAAATACGAAATATTCAGGCTGTTTCTCTCTCTTCCTTGGAAATACATATTTCCTGGGAGTAGAGAAGAAAAGACCAGCAGAGGAGTCAGTGTGCAGCCCTCCAGCTGAACATATACTAGCTCCCGCTTCAGGCACTGAACAGAGAGTGGGCAAGGGGATGTGGACCCACTACAGAAGGATCCTTGCCCCAGGGATCCTGACGCTGTGGCAGGAGACATTTGCTCTTACATGTATCTGGTATTGGGTCAGGGTGCTGTTTAAACATCCTTAAGCCCTTTATAAGCACCTCCCATGTATCCAGAATTGTGTGATGTTCTATGGAAAGCACCTGGAGCATCCGGAAGGAGTTCTCAGCTCTGAGAGACCACAAGATACAGATCAAATTCTGATGCAGTGTGGCAGGTGGGCAAGCCTCTCTAGTGTGCCCCTCCTCCCTTGTGGGCACTTCTGCAGTGCACTGTGGTGTCAGGTGGCCTCTGGTGATCAAATCATTGTCTATACTTCTCTAAATTGGGCTGACTACTCAGAGGGCCCCTTGCTGGGCTGACTTCCGGGGGACAAAGGCTGCCTTGATTGTTTTCTCTGCTCAGGTTGCTCTGTGTTTAGTGGCTCTGGTATAGGATATGACCTCCTGGCCTCCCCTTTTTGTGGGAAGTTTCCTTACAAAATAAGAGCCTTCTTCTCTTGCGTATATTCTTGACAAGATTCAATGATAAAACTATTGAGGAAGGCATAGTCCACATCTTTTCACCCCTTCCTTCAGGGAGAACATTACACATTCTCTGATCTTGTCCCATCTTCCTCTGGGACTATCAGACACCCATTATAAAGGATGTCTGCTTAAAGCAGGTAACAAATTCTTTAAATAAGAGAACACCAGAAGAGGTGTTAGCAAATCACTGTAAGGCCATCTATGCAAAATAGAGAAGCTTATATTTTGAAAAACTTATCATTATTTGAGTTGCTACATTCAAGTTGTATCTTAAATACTTTAAAAAGTTGATATAAATAATTATGGATTCACAAGAGGTTGCAGAAGAATATTCAGGGAAGTCCTGTGTATTCTTCACTCAGACTTCCCCAATGATGACATCTGGAGAATAACTCCAATATAGTATCAAAACCAGGAAACTGACATGGTCAAGTTAACAGCATTTGTTCAGATTTTAACCAGTATTGTATGCCTTCATTTGCATGTATATGTATAAATATACTTCTTTTCAATTTTATCACATGTCTTTTTTGTGTAACTATACTCACAACTATATAGATTGTCCCATTACCACAAAATTCCCTCAATTATTTCTGTATAGCTATATTCATCCCCGTGCTCCCTAATTCCTCCCCTAATCCCTAATTCCTCCATCTCTATCATGAATGCTGTATAAATGAAATCCTGAAGTATGTGACCACTGGAGGTTGGTGTTTTTCACTTGGCATCATGCATCATTCTCTTGAGGTCTATTCAAGTTGTATACATCAACAATGCCATCACTTTTATTACTGAACAGTATCCATAGTATGCAAGAAGAAGTTTTTAACCATCCATATATTGCAGGACATTTGGGTGGCTTCCAGTCTTTGGCTATTACAAATAAAGTGGCAATGAACATTCATGTACAGATTTTTGTGTGGACATAATTTTCATTTCCCTGGGATATGCCCAAGAGTGCAATTGCTGAGTCATATAGTAAGCACATTTTCAGTTTTAGAAGAAACTCCCAACATAGTTTTCAGAGTATTGTATCACCAGCAACGTATGCGTCAGTTTCTCTACATACAGTTTTTGATGCTGCCATTGTTTTTCATTTAACCAACCTGATATGTTTGCAGCGATAGCTTGTGCTTTTGATTTGCTTTTCATTATGAGCTAATGATGCTAAATATATTTACATGTATTTGTCTACAATTTGTAAATCTTCCTATTTGTGTATGTCTTTTGCACATTTGTACTAGTTTTTAATTGTCTAACTCTGATAGTATTTTATATTTTCTGTATGTTTTAGCATATTCTAGAAATATTCTAGCCCTTTTCAGATAAGTAGTTTGCAAATATTTTCTTCAGGTGTGCAATCTGTCTTCACTCCCTGAACATAGATATCTGTAAAAGGTATTAGTTGCGAAAATGTCTAGTTTATCATTTTTTTTCTTTTGTAGGTCATATTTTTATTATCAAGTTTAAGAACTTTTATCCTAGTCCTTGGTCCCAAAGATACTCTCATGACTTTTTTTTCTAACAGCTTTATAGTCTTGCATTTGCATTACATGGCTGCTTTAAAAGTTCTGGTCAGGAAATTCTAGTATCTGGTTCACTGCAATTTTGACCTTAGCTGATTATTTTGCCATTTAAGTTGTGATCTTCCTGATTCTAGGCATGCAGAGTGATACTCTGTTGTTTCCTGGACATTTTGGATATTATACCAAGATGTCTAATTTCAAGTTTTTATTTTAGCAGTGTTACCTGCTGGGAGTCACAATATAGGATCTAGTTTTTATGGACTTACGATGACAGTTTATTTCTCAGAGCTATACTGGTCTCCTTCCTTCTGTAGGGAGGTCCGTTGGGGCTCCTGCTCTGTCCCTGCTATTGAGGCCTTTGGGACCGTAGGCACTCACTCCCCTGGCTGACACTGAGTAGGAAGTGAGGGATCCTGGCTCTGGACTAAGAACGTTTCTGCTGTTCAGCAGGTACCAACTGTATACTTCCTCACCATTGGCTGCTGCCACATAGGCACAACACCTACCTGGCCCACCTCCTGCCACTGGGGATGGATTATAAAGTGCTGGATAAAATAGTTTTTAATTTAATAAAATTTCTGCTAAGGAGTGACATACATGACTTCATTTGTAATCTTTAGTTCAACTGCAAAAAATGAAATAAAACCTAAGTTTGCAATAATGTCTGGACAATTTATGGCAAACCATTATATTTGTAAACAGGGGAGCCTAATATCTCTCATTAACTGATGCTAATTATATGTGCAATTATTTTGAAATACAGTGAACAATAAGGACAATTACAATCTTAGCATTTAACAGATTTTGAGTCATCATTTGAGAGGCTGAACCAACTGAGAGATGAGTGTTCTCTTTACTTGATTCTTTATTTCTTTTTTATTTAATTGAGTTTTAATGCTACATAATATTGATTCACAACTTAAAAGATTAGAATTATAATCAATCTAAGCCCACACTGCATTCTCTCAAAGCCTATTTTAAAGTCTAAAAATTGGTGTCATTTATTAATTTCAGTGTAATTTACACTTAATTAGAACCTCTCCATATTTGAGACTTACATACATAACAACTCATTCTGGCATGTTTGAGAAATGAGATGGTCTACAGAAGCAAATCTCTCCAACATTTGATACTAAACGCTTCAAGCATGGAAACTTGTTTTTGAAACACTTTTTAGAAAAAAATTTCTGAAATTAATAACAGTTTTCTTCCTTCTTAAATAAAGAATATGGAATGACATTTAACCTTTTCTTTAGGTCTCAGGAACATTTTCACAATTTGCATACTGTGTGATATTGCAATGATGATAAAATGATCCAACTTAAATAAAATGCCTTAGAATTCAATGCACTTAGGATATTATTTTACTGGAGTGACACAGGAAAATTAAATACATCTTTATCTTCAATTTCGAAGGAAACTGAGTCTCAAAAAGCATGAATGGTTAGCTCATAATTACAACCAATCAAAAGCCAGGAAAAGGAGTAAAATATTAAGATTCACATGCACATTGATATTGTCAAAGCTCTTTTCACAAATAGAACTTCAATTAATTTTAATAACAATAATTATTATTCTTTATATTTATGACAAGGAAACTGAAGCTCGGAGATTTGTCACCTGGCTCTGATGGCTGCATTTTGTGATTCCTGGGCCATATTTTGCATTCTTTGGTTTCCTTCACAGCTCTTAGGCTCCTAGTTACCCCCTTTCGCTGTCTGTACACCTGACTCACTGTTTCTAATCTGATATTTCAAATAGACTGAGATGAAACAGCCTTTGAATTAGAGTCTGAGAGACTGTCTTTGAAATCAAGACATGAGTTAATGTGATGTGTATTCTGGCTCTGTAAATTCTCTCTGTTGATTGCTGGCTCAGTTTTATTCTTGGTGGTAATGGCTACTAGATGCATGACTGTCAACCAGTGACAAGCTGTGACTATAATATCTTTGCATGAGCCAATTACTGCATAATTAATTAAATATTATATTTTGAGTGGTTTTTCTTTCAAAGCTATTATATTCTCAGATGAAAGCTCTGGTTCAGATTCCATGATCAATGATCAAATACTGTGACAGAAATGCTGTTGAAAGGTATCCGATGACTGATGGAATCCTATTCTAATGGGGTTGGCATATGCTTGAGAAGATTCCTTTTTGTACTTTCTGTTACAAATACTGAAGTCTAAACCAAACTTCATTCAATACTAAGAGACAGGAAAGTCAGTGTTGGGAGAAAGAAATAGATGTTGAAGATAGTGACAATAATGGAGGAAGAAATTCCTGAGGAAAGTAGAGAAATATGTGTAACAATCATGTGTTCTGCCTCTCTGCCTCCACTACATTCATTCTCTTTTTCTCCTCATCCCCACCCCTCTCACTCACTACATACATTCTTATTTTAAACTCTTTGGCAATCTTTCACTGTACATTTTTTATTTTAAATCAGGCATTAGATTTCTGGAGGTATGGAGAGAAAAGCAGCCCAACTGCATTACATGTGTGTGCTCATATTTACCAGCTTGCTGCAGGGCTTCCTGTACCCTTTGGCTATCTACCATCTCTTGCTACCTTACAGGCAGAGAGCTTATCTCTTGGCATCCTTTTGTACCCCAACCACATGGCATCCCTTTGGCTATCTACTTAAAACAGGGTTATGGCTTAAAAAACAGTATTCCGGGTATTAAGTGTGTGGGTTGCACCTTCACGGGGATTTTTGGGGAGCTGCTGTACCCCAAAGCAGAGAATACAGTGGTACCTTAAAAGATCCTTGAGGGAGACATGATAAAGCCACTGAGTCAGTCATGGGGCCACTCAATGTATTTGGGCATCTTTAGTCAACTCTACTTTTCTAATCCTTTAATCCCCAAATAATCTTCTTCCATATGCATCCAGGCATGCATATATCTATATAGACATACGGAATGTATATATGTGTATATATACACCTATGTATATGAGTATGTATATTTATATATCTGTAACAACATGACTACTGTACTGTGTCTTTTTTGCACCCACTGTATATCCTGAAGGCAGTGAAATGACTTAGTCATCTTTACAACAATGATGATTTACATCATTTTAAGATGTTCTGGAACACTTGCTCTGTTTTAAATACCCTGCTAAAGCTTTTACATACATTTTTCTTACAGAACCTTCACAGCATGTTATCATGGAGATGCCATCACTGATCTGATTTACAAACAAGGAGACTAAGTTTTAAAGAGAAAGTGACTTGAACTCAGAAAAGAACATCCCAGAGAACTTTCCAGAGTCAGCTGTGGCAGGTGTCCTCCTGGATGTCTGCTTCCACATAATGGCCAATGCACAGAAGACTGGGTGCTCTATGGAATGGAATTCAATGATGCCCCCAAAGAGCTCCAAATAAAATTCAAAGGACAGGAATGTGCTAAAGGATATTGCAGGTTCTAGTGCCCACCCAGATGCCCATTCTCATCTCTGACTCTCTTCCCATGATTCATCACACTTCCAGCACTCACTTTCTTGTTTTGTCAACAGACAGCTTTTCAGAATCAAGTTCTTTGAGGTTGGAATGTTCTTTGAACTTGCAATATCCTAATCTCAGGTACTTGCAGCATGTTTGCTCACTCTTGTTCAGGAGTCAACACAATCATTGTTTTCTTAGAGTAGCTTTACTTAACTACCCAGCAAAGTACCCCACTAGCCTGTTTCATGAGTAACTCTATTTCTTTCACATAATTTATTGCTATCTGTAATTATCTTGTTAATTCATTTGTTTACTTATTAACGGCCTGTCTCTCCCATGCAAACTTTATGAGGCCAGCGACCTTATTTGTATACTCTCTGAAGTGTAAACCAGTGCTAAATAAATAAGTAATGACAGAATAAATGAGACCTTAATAACAAAGATGATGGATAACAGTCTCCTAAATTAATGTAGACTATTCACACTTTAAATAAAAAAAGGAAATATGCAAAAATACTTTATGCTGCTTAAAAATGTCAAATCATACTGTTCCCCATGATAAAAGAGAGAGTATGTCAACTTTCTTAAATTACATAATTTGAACTTTTGGATACAAAGTTATTCCACTTTCTGAACAAAAATATAAATTGCTATCAAATTATAACAAATTCACAAATGAATCTCCTAATTCCCTGGAAATAAAATTTAATTTTAAAGTTTGAAGTTGATATAATATGAAAGAACAGCTTTCAAATATACTTTAAGTTTTAGAGGAAAAGCTCTATATTACTTAATGAAATCATAGTAATAAAGATCTCAGCCAAGTATTTATTAATGATGCAGCATTCAATATGTTATATAATAGCAAAGAGTATTTCTATTTGAAATAATCAAATGCCAAGGCAAACCTTTCTAGTACAGTTTCTAAAACAGAAATAGAAGTTGGCTGCCAAGACTGTGAACCCATTAGCTTCTGTTGTCCTCTCAAACAACTGGGAGCCCCTTCAGCACAGCAATAACACAGCTGTAGTAAATTAGGGTTTGCCTATTCTCTGTCTTTGCCTTAGATGTTAGTGTTCTATGTAAGCATGAGAGAGAATCAGTAAGGATATAACCAAGAAAGAGTATATTGAGGATCACTGAAACAGAAGACAAAGGATTTCCCTAAATAGCTTATTATTTATCAGAATTCTCCAACTAGATCACTGTTGCTAGTAATTGCAACATGAGAATTTTAATAAAAAACCAATCAGATTTGGGCATTGAATTTTTTTCTGGTTTTATTAAAAGAGCATGAATGACTGAATAACCAGTGAACAAAAAAGTTATTGTGCATTCAGTATGTGACAATCTTGCATTAAGCTAATTATTCTGAAGAACACAAAGATCTTTTCCATGGCCCCTCTATAAAAATCCAGGTGGAAAAACAAAATGCTTAGATGTGAAACATGGAACAATGAACTGCTGCTTAAGAACACAGACTTGGCCCTTAAAAACTGAAAGACATCAAATGTCTACATATCCTAAAAGGGTTTAAAATGCTAGACATAATAAGCAATATCAAATGTTGAGTAAGAAATGTTGAGTGAGTTTCAATAAAATCTCTTCCTCTGCAGTAAAATAAAATATTTAAGTAATTAAAAATTTCATCAAATGATAAAAAAAAAATACAACAAAGAGTAGACTTGAGTCCTGGTGCACATGGCAGAGGTTTTGCTCCCCGTCTTAGCAACAGAGTTCACCACAACTGATAACAAACACTATGAGGAGAGAACTCGGGAGTACCCAGCCTGATAAGCCATGTTCTCCTTTGATGGTAGATTAGTCCACCTCTCAATGCAGTCAAGAAAAGTTTCTCAAAAGCCCAATTCCAAAGCAAATCTCTTTTAAAAACAGGGATCACTTATCAGTGCAAACAGACCAAACCATAACACAATAAAATGACAATAAAAACAAATCACAATGAAGCCAATGGCAAGTATTTTTAAAAAGCAGAATGATGTCAAAAGAAAATCTTAATTGTTTTTAAATATTTACTTTTGAGTAGTAACACACTATGCCCAGGGAATTGGAGAAACAGTTCTGGGAGAAACCATATTTTCTTCACCCAAATTCTCCTAAATGGTGTGCTTCAAATCAATCTAGAACAATGGGGAACGAGAAACTGACACTGGTATCAGTGAGTACAGGTCTGGTCCACTTATCATGTATAAGCTGGCTTCACGGCATCCACAATCAAGATACAGAACTAGTCCATCAACATTAATGTTTCCATAGCATCCCTCATCACAGGTGCATCTACCTAATTCCCTTCACCATCCCTAACCTGTCACTCTAATTGGTTCCTCAAATATATAATTTTGCCATTTCAATGACATGTTATGTGATCAGAATCATACAATAGACAACCTTTGACTTTTTCATTCAGGGTACTTCCCCTGGGATCCATGCAAGCTGCTGCATTGTTAATGGCTCATTCCTGTATGATGCTGAGTATTATGCTATAGTATGCATGTACCACATTTGCAATATTTCATCCACAGAAGAACATAGGGGTTCGTTCCAATTTTTGACCACAAGTAAATCTTCTATGACCATTCAAATGTAGACAAAGATTTTCATTTCTCCAGGATGGAATGCTAGGAAGAAGAATTGTTAAGCCTTCTCATGCAGGTATGTTTTCCTTTTTTTTTTTTTTAAGAAGCTGCAAAACTTTTTCCAGTTGAGCTTATTTACCATCCACATATTTATTCTCTTTCTCAAAACGTCTTTTGCCTATTTTATAATTAGATTTTTTTTTGCAGAGTTCTCTGTGTATTCCTATGTATTCTAAACAAAGGGTTTTCTCAAATGTGTGATGTGCAAATACTGTATTACAACTATGCTTGTCTTTCCATTCCCCAACCAGGATATTTTCAAACAAAAAATTTTGAATTTTCATGAATTCCAATTTACTGATGTTTTCATTTTGAGGACCATGGTTCTGTGTCTGAGAACTCTCCAGCAAATCCCAAAGATTTTCTAAGCTTTCTTCTGAAAGTTTAATAGTTTTACATTTAACATTCAATTCAACACAGTTCAGTTAATTTTTGTATAAGAGTAGGGTTCAGGTAAAGGTTTACATTTTTGCCAATGGATGTTCAATTGTCCCAGCACCAAATGATGAAAGATGATTCTTTCTTCACTGAACTGCTTTTGGACCTTTGTCAGAAATCAGCTGGCCGCACTTGTGTGGTTCTATTTCTGGGTTCCCTATTCCGTTCCATTGATCCATCTATCCTATGCCAGTACCACAGAGTTATTATTTCTTTTGCTATATAGTAAGAATTCAATTTGGGTTGAGAAAATCCTCCTATTCCCCACCCCCAATTGTCTCAGCAAGTCTAGTACATTTAATTTTCCACATAAACTTAAGAATAATCTTCACAATACCTACAAAAAAAAATTCCTGCAAGATTTTGGTAGGAATTGTTTTAAATCTGTTATCAATTTGGGGGAAACTAACTTACATTTAGACATTTGATTTCTCTCATGAGTATTTCGTTTTCAGTGCCAGGCCTTGAACATGTTTAAACAATTGTAAAAAGTATTTTAATTTCAAATCCTATATATTCATTACTAGATACAGAAATGTAGCTGATTTTCATATACTGACTTACATTTTGTGACCTAGCTAAACATTATTCTTTAAAAAAAAAAAAAACAAACAAACTCCTTAGGATTTTTCTAGGTAGACCAGCATATCAACTGTACAAAGAGACAGGTTTATTGTTGTTTATTCCTTATCATTTATTTCTTAGCTGCTAGAAAGTCCATTACTATATTGAAAAAGAGTGGCAAGGATGTGTAATGAGAGTGTGTCCAAGCCTAGGAGGAAGCTGCCTGTATGTCACCATTAAGCATGCTATTTCTCAAGAAGTTCTCTCTTCCTATTTTACGATAAGTTTTATCAGAATTTGGAGTTGAGTATTCAAATAATTTTCTGCATCAATTAATATGATTTTATGGCTTTTCCCCTTCAGATTGTTAGTTCATGTTTGATTGCATTGATTGATTTTTGAATACTGAACCAGCCTTGCTTAACTGGATTAAGTCTCATGTAGTCATGAAGTATACTTCGTTTTAATGTATTATTGAAAATAGGGACAAGTTCATTACCACTTCTAGGACATGAAAATCTTGGCCACACACTAGGCCCTATTTTTCACCATTCCAGTAGGGCATCTTGTAACAATCTAGCAAGGTTGGAGTCAGGATCCCCAGCTGGCCCTTCTAGATGGGGTTTGTAAGCATGTCCACAGTGTCTTTACTTTCTCCCCCCCAATCTCTAGTTGGAGTAAAGTGTTTATCTAAAAGCTTTTTGTCTTGCTAGACTGCTCCTTTTATGGTCCTTTTGCTGGAAAAGGAAGAGTTTCTTGGAGTTTGTCTCTTCTGACCCCATTGGCCTCTGGGTTTGGACTACTTTGGCATCCATTTCAGGATATCCAAGCAAACAGAAAGCTCGGGGAACTCAACACTGTGTCACTGAGTCCCAAGATCCCTACACAGTTAGCTTTCTGCTCCCCAACTGGCAGAGTTTCTTGATTTTCTTAGATGATGTTCAGGGGGTTTATGTATTTAGGAGGAGAAATAGGGGGAATATATCTGCTGCAACTTTGCAGAAGCAAGAATCAAGATTATTTTAACAGTCTTTTCCCCCCTCTTCTACAGATTGACGATCAGCAAAATAAGATTCAAGGATCATTAGCACACAGAAATGCTGGAGGAACAATAACAACAGAAAAAACCTACTACAGGAGTAAAGTGAGGAGAAGAGAGATAAACTATGAACTGTACATCAAGTTTAGAAGCAAAAACAAGTACCTCTTTCGTTTTGCTTAGGGCAAAAGATAATGACTCTACGATGGAGATAGATGGTAAAAGAACTGTACAGGGCAATGAAGAAGAAGACAATAATTTAAGAAAAAGGGAGGATTAAAAGTATGCTAATATCACATAGCCTTAGGAACAAAAAGTAGGAAACATGGTTTAAGGTTTCATGTCAGCTTTTAATGAGGGAGAGAGGTTCACCATATTTTTAGCCAAACACTGCTCAATTCCATTAGTTGAAGATGAAACTTAATTGCTCAGAAAAAAAAACAGAAGCAGAAGTTCCAAATCAGCAGCTGACATCCTAAAGACACACTGTAAATTACAGTGGGAGAAAAAGGGATGAGTAATTAGCACTACACAAATTTCAATATCTTGGCTTTTCTTACAATTAGCAGACATGCAATTTAAAAACCATAGCCCTGCACAGAATCACCATTATTATTTTCCAAAGGTAGTAAGAATGGTTGACATTCTTTTCATTCACTGTATCTAATTTTATAATAAGAAATAGTCAAAGACAGCTAGAGAAAAAAACATACAGAAAATAAAAGATTTCTTTCACATTCCAATTCTTATATTTAAGAACCTAAGAGTATATCCCATTTAATATCTTCAAAGGATTTCTGAACTAAAGCTTCACTCAGCACTGTTATTCTATATACAAAGTGAATTTGTCATACATACCATGTTACTTATGTTTTCTTGAAAGAATTACAATGGTAAATATTTGAAGTCTCCTAGTTACTAGTGTTAGACATCCTAGGGAGTTTAAGAAAATGAAATGCTCTTTTTTTACTGTGACTCACTTTCTTACAATTATAGTTTAGTCTCTAAATCCAACATACCATTTAACAGAATAATTAGGGAATCAAAAAATTAGAAACTAATTAAATACATTCTTACATTCTTTAAATAATTTCATTAACATTGTTTTAGAAGTCAGAACCCACAAAGGATTCAAAATTTAGACAATAATTACTGTTGTTGTTTGAGAAACTTAAAATATTGATTATGATACAAAGGAAAAGAGAAAAGTAAACTGTTAGAATGAGAAAACTGAACTATTTTAGATAATATTCACCAAGTCTCGGGTATGGAAAGCAAGAATAATGCAGTAATTGCTGAAATAGGATTTCTCATCACTATTGGTCAGTGATCCACTCAATCATTTGATCAGTCATCAATCACTCAGTGTTACTACTCTCTATAGGTACAATGCAGGGTCTAGCAAACTTATGTGGTGCAATTGGTAAAAGCAGACATTGTGTGACCTCAGGGTTGTGAGAGGAGATGGGTGGAGTAGGTTATACAGAGAAGCATGGATTTGAACCAAGATGACAATGAATGGCAGATGTTGAGTGAAAATTTCAAGGCAGAGATAGGAGCATAGGATGTAAGTTTGAAGGCCACCACCCTTAGAATGCAGTGAAAGTCATGGAAACAAGAATAAATCACTCAGAGAAATCAGTTAGAATGATAGAGAACAAAAGGGATCAAATAAAGAATGTATAAGAACACTAGTATTTTGATAGCAAGCCAAAAGAGTAGTTAAGAGGAACAAAAGAAGAAACAGTGAGTGTTGAGGAAGGGAAAAGGGAGCATGTCAGTAAGCTGAAAGTCATAAGAGCTCCCAATACTGTAAAAGGCAAAATAACATATAAATGAGAATTTCCCACTTGTTTTGGTAACTGGGTTGTCACTGTATACTGAAAAGAAGGCAACTTCAGTGGAGTCTTCTGGGTGTTAATACTGGTATCCCTCAATGTTCCCTACTGATATACTATTGACTCAGATCTCAGGTATTTGTATTACACAGATTAATACATTTTATAAGGAAAATAGGAAAGTGCATACATGATATAAAGCTTAGTTAAATATATTTGGTTAAAATACTTAATGTATTGGTAATACATTTCTTCATGTCTTCTATTTTTGATTCTGTAAGGATATTCACATTTAAATTCCATGTTTTCTATTTCTGATTTTGTAAAGATATTCACATTTAAATAAGGTAGGAGGTACTACTAAGAAAAAATTTGACTGGAGGTGCATGTAATAAATAAATGTAAATATATTTTCTTATGCAAAAAGGGGAAATTAGTAAAGTAGAAACAGGTTCATAAAAGAAGATAAAGAAATAAGAACTTGGTGCATATATATGTGCATAGTCAAAAATAAGTCAGCATTACTTTAAAGTAGCAATTCAATAGTGTGAGACTTTGTTGTTTCAAAAAATAATAAATTGGTAATATCCTTATGGAATAGTTTGCTATATCTCTATGTTCATCACATTCATATATTATATAGATAATATAGTAGGACATATAATGTATATAATCTATGATTTATAAATTATTTTTCTTAACTTATTCATATATTTAATTAATCATGCACTTCAAGGGTACCCTGACTTCTTCCTATCATAGAATATTCTTATTCTATAGCATTTTTATTCTGATTTATGATAATCATATAATTCAAGAATTTTTTAGTTGTTTTTGGTCCCTCACATGTCTAAAACTCAAGAATCTCTAACTGATTTCATATACACTTGAATCTATTCATTTAAAAGATAATGCTAAAGTATGAAAGAAACATCAGTATGATTGTCTGAAAGAAATTGGTGAGTATTCTGCTAAATGATAAGAAAAAGAAATGAGCATTTGCCTCTCATAACTTAAAGAAATATTCACGCAAATAATTTTCCTTGAGAACAAAATCATGTGACAAGGACAAACATACTATATTTGAATATTTCTTGAGGGTCACAGAGATATTTAAAGAAACATTAGCCTAGTGAATTGCCGGTAAATCCAGGCTAAAATATTAGTGTATTTTGTTTCTTAAGTGTTTTTGAGATTACACATTATAAAAGGTGTTATATAAATGCAAAGTATTACTTTTAAATTAAATTTTCCTGGAACTCAGAAGACAAATCATATGGCTTTTATTAATGTAAAGTTTATCTTGACCTTGCAGTGAAGAGTATAATCAACCTGAAAAAATATTGGTATAATATTATACAGAGCTAAAACTAATGTGAAATCTTAAAAAGAACTGCTTCATACTTTCTAAATAAGATTGTGTGACGTTGTCTTGGTGACTTATCTGTAAAAGTTACACTATGATCTCATAATTCAATATTGGTAGAGTTGCTTGATGTATGATTTATTAGGTTTCTCTTTATCCTAAATGCCAGCAAAAGACAGGGTGCTTATTTTTTCATTTACTACATATAAAATCTGAAAAAGAGAAACAAGATGAGAATTATAAAAAGATAAACCCATGTCACTATCATTGAACAATAACAATAAGCCTCAAGTCAATTATTAAAATTTTGGCAAAATATATTTTTTCATTGTCCTCAATGGAAAAAAAAAGACTACAGTTATAGTAAAAAAAAAAAAAATCAATATTGTATGGTTGTGTGCTACTTGAAACATAACTATAAAAGATCATTTAATTCTGGATTCATGGTAATCATCGTGTGTAGGATCAGTCAGCCAGCATTGGAAATAATATCAGTCAGAGAAGAAATGGGATGCATCTCACTGAAAGTAACCAAGCTCGCAGTCCCAGCTGCCATGACCTATTTCTTTTTTTCAAAAGGTTAGATCTGTTCTGGTTATAAACTGTAAACCTTGCCTAAGGACATAATTGCCACTGGTTACTTCTCCAAGGCAACATTCTAAGAAATGGATAAATATATCTGCAAAAGCATTTAGCCAGTATGTGGTATAGCTTAACAACTCTAAAACATTTATTTCTGCACTATGATCAAAACAAGTATTTCTAAACTGGAAATATTTTTTGTTTGCAATAGAAACACATGTTCTAGTTGTCAAAACATGTCTAAATAGCACATTATTTTTGCAAAAGGTGTTTAATTTGGTAAATATGTGCCTTTGTAGACAGACTAAAAGTAACTTAAAATTTGTATTGATTCATCAAAACATAAAAATAGCCTTTAGTTATTTATTCATTGTATGGCAGAAACTGAGTGGAAACTTTACATTTATCATCTAATTTAATTCTTATTATCAAATGTGAGAAACAGATAAGAAATCTAAGACTTGGAGAAATTAAATAATTTGTTCAAAGTTTCTCAAATAGTAAAAAGTTGTACTAGTTGGACTGTACTGAGTCACAAAGCGTGACAACAGAAAGCAGCTTTAAAATACTTCTGGAAATAGCTTATTTTTTCATTTTTATTGGGATCTCATTGAATCTGTAGATTGTTTTGGGCAAGATGGCCATTTTGATAATGTTAATTCTTCCTACCCATGAGCAGGAAATGTCTTTCCAGTGCTGTAAGTTTTCTTCTTTTTCTTTTAGGAGTGTTTAATAGTTTTCTTTGTAAAGGTCTTTCACTTCTTTTGTTAAGTTTATTCCCAGATATTTAATTTTCAGTGGTGCGATGGTGAATAAACAGACAAGAAAAATTTAAAACTACCAACAGAACTGAAGCATAGAGCAAAAGAGGGGGAGGAGGGTAAAATCAGGGGAGGGTACAAGACATTAAGATGGTGCACAGGTGATAGGTGATAAGGTGATAAGAGAACCTAGGGGTAGACAATGATATATTATATATGTGTGTATGTGTGCATATATGTGTGTGCATATGTGTGTCTATATGTGCAATCAATAAAAAAGATTTAAAAAAGTTTATTTTTCATACAACAAAAGACAAGGTCAGGAGTCAGGGCTAACGAGTACAGCAGCTCAGTGATGTCTATAAAAAATCCTACTCCCTCTCTTCCCTCTAGTGACTATGAGTGGAACTAGGAAACAGGGGACAGGAATCTACCATAGAACAGAGTTCAAATCCAGGCTTTGCAGGGTCCCTGGCCCACACTTTTCATCTTCACTCTATTTTTATTATTTTGTCTCTGATAAGTTCACCCTGAGAATCCAAGAAGGTGAAAAATCAAAGATACTTTATTTAACATCTGCTCTTACATAGGAAGGTTCTACATGAGGAAACAGTGGTCTAGGGAACAAAGTGACTTTCTAGAATTGATGCTGCTGGTTAGAAGCAGAGATCAGATGTATCTGTTGGTATGGGAAAATTCTGCTCTTATGTGGAATATAGAAAAATGAAACAAAGGAACTGACAGAATTAAACCAAAACATACCCTAAAAATATGATTGCAGAATTGCCTCTACTAGAGAGGGTAGGAAGATGGGAATATGGAAAATGGGAAAGGGTCCTAATGGTTGATAACAAAGGACTATGGGTCTTTTGGTAGTAGTTGTGGTGTGGTAACAAAAAGTTCTACAACCATGATACAGTAGAGCCACAACCTAGAGCTTAGGTCTGATTCTCCAACCACATAATATTGCTCTTCAGGATTTCTGAAAGACTTGAATACTCCAAACTAGCCAAGCAACACTCAGGGAGATTCTGCTGTTTTGGAATAGTAACAATACAATTAATTTTGCAGACACAATCCTCAGAAAAGAGTAGGAAGGATCTGTATCATTACCAACCTGAGCACTGATAGTCTGAAAGCTCTTACTACATGGCTGTTCTGATGCAGTTAAGAAAGCAGTTTCCTTTGGAAATCTTCTTACCATTGGAAGTAAAGTCTTTTATAACAATCTTTAAAGGAGACAATCTCTCCCTCTAATTCTCTACTCTAAGTTTTTATGGGCTTTCTACTCTGCCTTATGAATGTGTTGAGCCCACTTCAACAGAATGAAAAGAAGGTGGTCGCTATAGAGATTCCAAAGCTATTTGAAAGTAGAAATCATAATTACTATTTTTCCCTTTTTTCCCCACACACCCTGAGGAGTCACAAAAGAAAGTACTCCAGACCCTTTTGTTGCCAAGGGAAAAAAAAAATCTTCTGGAAGAGGCAAAACTCCTTCATATTCCCTTCTGATGCCTCTGAAAAAGTCACTAAATACAAATTAAGTTCAACACATGCCTGGAGGCCCAGTCCCCTGAGCATTCCTTTCTTCCTCCATTCAATAAATCCTTTCAAAATTAATCTTTTTATTTTGAGACAATTGCAGATTCATATGCAGTTATAAGAAATAATACTGCAAAATTCCACATACCTTTACCTAATTTCCCCATATGATGCCAGTCTGAGCAATTATATTACAACTTAATAACCAAGATATGGACATCAAATCCAGTTACAATCTTTTCATCACTTCAAGGATCCCTTGTGTAGCACTTAACTGTGTCTGTTCATTCCCCTATTTCACTGACCCCTAACAGACTCTGTGTTCTCCATTCCTCTATTTTTGTCATTTAAACGCTATTATATAAATGGAATTACACAGTATGTGACAGATTGAATTTTCATCACCAGAATGCCTTGAATATTTAAGTTGTTGCTTATATCACTGGTTCATCTCTTTTTATTGCTGAGTAGTATTCCACATTATGGCTATAGCATACCATAATTATCCATTGTTGAGTCCAGGGATATTCAGTTTCTTAGAGAATCCAGGAATTCTCCAGTTTTTGGTGGTTATGGACAAAAATTCTATGAATTCTCATCACTGGTTTTTATGTACACAAAGTTTCATTTCTATGGGGAAAAAAGGCCTGGGAAGTAGTTTGCTTTTTCTTTTTTTAAAGTAGTATTTTGACTCAATTTTAGGGCTCTGGTTAGACATCAGTTGGTTTACTTTTTTAAGAAATCAGTAAGTTTGCATTTAGGCATTTCTCTTGTGGGGTTCTCCCACCCCAGGACCACTCAACACTAGTTCTATTGTTCAGGGACTAACACCAAACAGCTATAAGGACTATGGAGAGTCTTTGTACCCCAGAGTCCATTGAAGTTACTCAAATTAGTTGATCCCTCAGGAGTCTGAGAAACCTCACTAATCCCACTTTGCTTGCATGTATGAACTACCTGCCCCTCACAGTTCTAGCTTGTTGTTACCCATGCTATCTTGCACCTTCCCTCATGGACTTGCTGTTCCCTGACCTCCCTGGAGCCACAGGAAGGGGAGTCTGCCTTTCTCAGTTAGTGTGCTATGTTCTGCCATTAAAGGAATCTTCAAATCTTGTAAAATAATCTCAGAGTGCATTTGATGGGCTTTATGTTAGGTATATTTAGATTTACAAAAAATCTGCCAAATTATTCCCAAGGTGGTTGTTTCATTTAAAATTTCTGCCAGCAAATGTGTAAATGACAGAATTAGTTTGGGCTTTTCCCCCTTTCTTTATCTCCTTATAAGTTATTTAAACATTTTTAAAGATCACACAGTGACTTATTTCTAGAGCTTTACAATAACAGGTTTTATATAGTTTTTTTTAGTGGCTATTTTGGCATTATAATACGCAGATATAACTTACTAACTCTGGGTAATATTTAGTGATCTTATTCCCTTTCAGGTTCCTTTATCTCCTTCACTTTTTCAAGTAATTGTGTGAACTATTTTTCTCTACATACTGAGCACTATATCAGATGGAGTTTTAACTTTTGCTTCAAGCATCAAATATGATTCAAGAGAAGTAGGCTCATTTATTTAATTTACCCTTACACATTTCAATGTTGTTTTTTCTTTCTGGAGTTCCAACATTTCTTCTATTATTATATTCCTTCTGCTTAGAGAACTTCCTAAGCTATTCTTTAAGAATGAGTTTACTAGCAACATAGCCTCTTAGTTTTCCATCACTGAGTATGTCTTGATTTTCTTTTCATTCAGAAGGATGTTTTCACCAACATGAAATTGTTGTTGACAATTCTTTTCTTTGGGTACTTGAAAATATTTTATTTCTTCCTGCTCAACTCTTGGTTTCTAGCAACTGTTGACACTAGAACACATGTTCCTCCATTAGTAACATGGCTTCCCTCTGTAATATTTTTAGTTAAATTACCATTTGTTTTTATTATTTTAACTTCCCTAGTAGCATTTCCTATTTTTCACATATTGTAAGAGAATTTATAATTAGTTGCTGAAGTACTTTATGATTAACTGCTTTAAAATCTTTTTCAGGTAATTACAACAGTAGGCTCAACTATATATTAATGTCTGCTGATTGACTTTTCTCATTCAAGTTGTTACTTTCCTGGCTCTTAGTGTAAGCCATTTCAATTATGTCTTAGATATGTTAAGTATTATAAAATAAGGCTTTATATTCTATCTATCATTCCCTTAGCAAGTATAGCCATTACTGATGTGTAGCATAAGAGTCAAGGTCCATCCAACACTACCCTGAAAAAAGCAGGGTACCTACTTCCACCACCTCATGGCCTGAATGATAGTAAAGATCAACTGTACTCTAGGTTCCCTAGCAACCAGGAAGAGAGATGGGGACCAAGTTTTACTACTTTCGTTTACTGCAGAATAGGTCTGAAGCTCCTCTTCCCATTGAGTTTAGGTACACAAGTATGGGGGTTGAAGACTAATGTTCTCTCACCATTTCTTAAGTCTCTTTACTGCTTTGTCCTGGGCATGCTCAGCTCTGTTGTAAAGTTGGCAGACAGTACCCTGATAGGGGAATCAGAGTACCAAGTGTTTATGCTGAGCAGGAGACAGCAGGTTACCAATCTATTTAGTCCTGTCAACACCAATCCGTGGGAAGATCAAATCACCTGCATATTTGGTAGAGCAAGGTGTGGGGTGCAATGTCAGCATCCTAATAGAATCCAATGAAGCCATGATGATGTGGGGAGACAGGAGGTGCTTTTAAAATTCCTGTTTGCTAGACAGACAGGCTTTACCAAAATGGGTATTTTTGGTAGGCCACCCTTTTTCTTTGACTAAAAGCAATATACTTTTCTTGGAGTTTTTTCAGTGCCTGTATCTAGTTGAGAAAGTGCAATTTCTGTAGCTCCTTATCCAGATAACATGGTTATCAATATGGAAACTCAAAGAACTCTTGAACACTTCATTCTTAAGTATCAGAGTCCCCAGGGGAGCAGCCTCTTCCTGCTACCTTTCAGAGACTTATGATGTTTTATAGTTTTCTTTGTATAGGTCTTTTACATCTTTTGTTAGGTTAATTCCCAAGTATTCGATTTTATTTGGTGCAATGGTAAATGGGGTGTTTTTTTTCTAATTTCTTCTTCTTCTGACTGATTCTTTGCATATATAAATGCTGTTGATTTTTGCGTGTTGATTTTGTATCCAGCTACCTTACCAAATCGGTTTATTATTTCTATCAGTTTTTGTGTTGATTTTTCTGGGTTCTCTACATAGAGAATCATATCATCCGCGTATAATGATAACTTTATTTCTTCGTTCCCTATTCGGATTCCTTTTACATCTTTCTCTTGTCTTATTGCCCTAGCTAGGACTTCCAGAACTATGTTGAAAAGGAGTGGAGAGAGTGGGCATCCATGCCTGGTTCCGGACTTTAATTGGAATGGTTTCAGTTTTTCCTCATTGAGGATGATATTTGCTGTGGGTCTGTCGTATATAGCTTTTATTATGTTTAGGTATGTTCCTTTTATACCAATTTTTTCCAGGGCTTTCATCATGAAAGGATGCTGAACTTTATCGAATGCTTTTTCCGCATCTATTGATATGATCATACGATTTTTTTTCTTCGCTTTGTTGATGTGGTGGATTATGTTGATTGATTTTCGAATGTTGAACCATCCCTGTGCCCCTGGGATGAATCCCACTTGGTCATGATGGATGGTCCTTTTTATGCAATGTTGGATTCGGTTTGCAACTATAAAACATTCTTAAAAGAAATAGAAGATGATGTAAAAAAATGGAAAGACATTCCCTGTACATGGATCGGAAAAATCAACATCATCAAAATGGCTATACTACCAAAGGCCATCTATAGATTCAATGCAATTCCAATAAAGATCCCAATGATACATTTTAAAGAGATAGAACAAAAATTACTGAAATTCATATGGAACAACAAAAGACCCCGAATAGCCAAAACCCTATTGACAAACAGAAGAGAGAATGGAGGTATTACTATTCCAGACTTCAAACTGTACTACAAAGCCATAATACTTAAAACAGCGTGGTACTGGTACAAAAACAGACAAACAGACCAATGGATCAGAAT